>UESW01004129.1:585676-692708 GCA_900491605.1 Calamus simplicifolius
AATAGTTAACTTATCTTATTTGCTCATTTAAGGAGCAGTTGTTGTATCAAACATTCTTGTTTTTCTTGTGAACTGAGTTAATCAGGTGATTGAATCAGTTGAGATAGATTGCCTTGTGCAAGCAGTTGCTGGTGTGTAAGGTTTTGTGCTGGTGAACCTTGAAAACCAGCTGGGTTCGTTGTCCGCCCGGGAAAACAATAAGTTTGAGTTGTGATCTTGTGAAACAACTCTGCTGTAATCAAGGTTGATTATAGTGTGGACCCAAGAGGTACTTGGGAGTGGATGTAGGTGTAGGTACACCGAACCACTATAAAATCTCTGTGTTTGCAGTGCTTGACTCTTTATCTCTTCCTCTTCATCTCCTCATTGCATTTTCTATTTTAATTGTTGCATATCTGTGATTTATTTTAAGTTGGGGGTTTTACTTCAAAAGAGTTTAAATTTTTTAAAAGACCTAATTTACCCCCACTCTTGGGTTGCTATCTGGGACAACACTATGCTTAACATTTAGATGTATAGATTTTTTCAGTTAGTTTCATAGATCATTCCTTCTTGTCTTATCTTCATATTAGTGCATCTTTTTTAGTTTATTAATTCTTTATAATATGAATTTATTACTTGTAGATCTATTATGGAATGCTAGACAAATTTGTGTTCTTTTCTTTGGTAAGTAGTCCAATTGTACGGCCTACTGATATTGAGACTACTACCCTTAGAGCTGCATATGCAGTTGGATTAGCCACAGACGTTTGGATTGAAGAACAAATATTTGTTGCTGAGCACAAAGAGAAGACTACTATCATCCATCCTAGATTAGATGAGCCACAGAGGAAGAGGAGGAATGAATCTTGGTACAAAGCTATGACTACAACTTTTGATTTGGCTGAACTCACCCTTTAGCTATAAGATCGTTTGCTTCCCGCATATACTTTCCTTTGTGGAACGTTAAATTTTATGATCTTTATTCTTGATTTAATTAAGGCTTTCTTTACATTTCAAGTTAGGCTCTTCTTCCTGTTATTCTGGGCTAGTGATAGAAATGAAAATGGACTATTTGAATAATGAAAATGTTTGCTTCTATTTAGGCTCTATGTGGTTTGGTTTTTATCTTTTTGATGGGAAGAATGGAAATTGGAAGATATTCTGATACCTTAGTTTGTGAATTCGGAAGATAAGCATATTTCTTATAGTTTATACCAGAATATCAAACTTTAGCCCAGCAAACACTACAAGAAAATACTGAAATAGCGACGCAAATTTAGCGACGCAAAATTGCGTCGCTAAATTGCGACCTCTTTGCGACGCCTTTGTGACAACAAAATATTGCGACGCATTAGCGACTCATTAGCGACTCAATTAACCAAAAAATCAAAAAAAATTAAATTTTTAATATTGCGATGCAAATATTGCATCGCAATATTTTTAAATTAATTTTTAATGAAATATAAATATTAATAAAAATATTGCGACGCCAATATTGCGTCGCAATTTATTTTACAAAATTAAATATTTTAAATAGCGACGCATTAGCGACGCAATAAAATAGATAATTAGAAAAATTATTTTTAATTTAGCGATGCACCAATTGCGTCGCAAATAATTGAAATTAAATTAAATTTATAAAATCTAATTATCGGAAAAAAAATAATGCGACGCATCACATTGCGTCGCAATGTTTTTAAAGAATTAAATACATTAATAGCGACGCATTAGCGATGCAATAAATAAGAAAATAAGAAAAATAATTTTTTATTTAGTGACGCAACAAATGCATCGCAATAATTTAAATGAAATTATATTGTTTAAAGTATAAATAGTTTACAAAATATTGCGACGCATAACAGTGCGTCGCAATGTTTTCAAAAGAATTAAATTTTTTAAATAGCGACGCCTTAGCGACGCAATAAAATTGTAAAATAGAAAAATTATTTAATATAGCGATGCAACAATTGCGTCACAAATAATTTAAATGGAATTATATTTTTTTCAGTGGTAATATTTTAAAAAATATTGCGACACCACCCAGTGCGTCGCAATATTTTGGAAAAAATTAAATATTTTAAATAGCGACGCATTAGCGACGCAATAAACCAGAAAATAAATTAAAATTATTTTTAATATAGCGGCGCAATAAATACGTTGCAATAATTTTAAATAAAATTAATTTGATAAATATATATATGAGAAAAAATAATTACGATGTAACACATTGAGTTGCAATCTTTTTAAAAAATTAATTATGTTAAATAGCAACGCATTAGCGATGTAATAAGTGAAAATATTAATTTGGAAAATTATGTTTTAATATAGCAACGTACTTGTTGCATCGTAATTATTTGAATTAAAGTTAATTTTTTATATATTATAATTATCATATTAAAAAAATACGACGCAACCCTTTGCGTCGTTATATATTTAAAAAAATTAATTATGTTAAATAGCGATCGGTCCAAAATTAATCGTGACCGATCAGAATAAGGGCTTGGATTGATCGCAACCCTCGGATCGTCGTCGATCGGACCGATTGCCGCGGTCCGCGATCGGTCGTCGCCGATCGGGATCAGGGCTTGGATCTATCACAACCGTTGGATCGTCACCGATTTCGGATGGATCGCCACGATCCGAGATCGGTCGTGGCCGATCGGGATCAGGGCTTGGATCGATCGCAACCGTCGGATCGTCGCCGATCTCGGACGGATTGCAACTGTCCGAGATAGGTCGTGGCCGATCAGGATCACGACTTGGATCGATCGCAACCGTCGAATCGTCGCCGATCTCGGACGGATTGCAACTGTCCGCGATTGGTCGTCGCCGATCGGGATTAGGGCTTGGATCGATCGCAACCGTCGGATAGTTGCCGATCTCGAACGGATTGCAACTGTCCGAGATAGGTCGTGGCCGATCGGGATCACGTCTTGGATCGATCGCACCCGTCGGACCTTTGCCGATCGGACTGATTGCTGCGGTCCGCGATCGGTCGTCGCCGATCGGGATCAGGGCTTGGATCGATCGCAACCGTCGGATCGTCGCCGATCTCGGACGGATTGCAACTGTCCGAGATCGGTCGTGGCCGATCGGGATCACGGCTTGGATCGATCGCAACAGTCGGATCGTCGTCGATCTCGAACGGATTGCAACTGTCCGAGATAGGTCGTGGCCGATCGGGATCACGGCTTGGATCGATCGCAACCGTCCGACCTTTGCCGATCGGACCGATTGCCGCGGTCTGCGATCAGTTGTCGCATATCGGGATCAGGGATTGGATCGATCGCAACCGTTGGATCATCGACGATCATCGCAATCTTTTTTAAATAAGTTTACGTAATTAAAAATTTTATAAAATAAATTGCGACGCCATTTCTCATCGCAATTATTAACATTAATTATAAATATAATCATTTATAAATATTATTAAATAAATTGCGATGCCATTTGTCATCGCAATTATTCTTATAAATTTAAATATTTTCATTTAAAAATATTTAAAAAATAATTACGATGCAATTGTTCCATCGCAATATTTGCAATAAGTTTTTATTTAATCTATTTAAATTATTAAAAAAATTTGTGACGCCTTAGCGACGCAATTATTAGAAAATAAAAATATTTTTCCCTCAAGGTGATGGCGCCAATTTAGCGACGCGTCAGCGACGCATTTAGTGGCATCGCTATGTTTTCAGAAAATTATTAAAAATATGTATTAACGATGAATTAGCGACGCCATAGTGCGTCGCTAAGAGAAAAAAAAAAAAATTTGTGACGCCATTTGCGATGCAATTTTGGCGTCGCTAATTCCATATATTTAAGCCGGATCCCTTCTCCTTTCCTCCTTCCCGTCTTGACCTAGCGCCGCCGTGAAGCTAAAGCTCCAATCTCCGGCGCATCCCCGTCCTCCGGCGCTCCCGACGATCGCATCCAACTCCGGCAACCCGGCGATCTCATCTCAACCAAGGTAAGCTCCGATAATCTAAAAAAAAAAATGATTTTTTTTTTATTTATTTCCCTACGGCCACGGCCGCTGCCATGGCCGTCTTCTCCGGCCACGGCTGCTGCCGTGGCCGGCAGTGGCCTGGCCACGGTAGCCAGGCCACTGGAATCAAAAAAAAAAAAAAAAATTTTTAAACAGGGGGAGGGGAGGAACCCCCCCCGCCCCCCTTTCTTTTCATGTCCGGCCACGGCCATGGCCACGGCCGGACAAGGCGGCCACGGCCGCTGCCTTGGCCGTCTTCTCCGGCCACGGCCACTGCCGTGGCCGGCAGTGGCCTGGCCACGGTCGCCAGGCCACTGTAATAAAAAAAAAAAATTTTTTTTAAACAGGGGGGAGGAGAGGAAACCCCCCCGCCCCCCCCCTTTCTTTTCTTGTCCGGCCACGGCCGTGGCCGCGGCCGGACAAGGCGGCCACGGCCGCTGCCGTGGCCGTCTTCTTCGGCCACGGTCGCTGCCGTGGCCGGCAGTGGCCTGGCCACGGTGGCCAGGCCACTGTAATAAAAAAAAAAAATTTTTTAAACAGGGGGGAGGAGAGGAAACCCCCCGCCCCCCCCCCCCCTTTCTTTTCTTGTCCGGCCACGGCCGTGGCCGCGGCCGGACAAGGCGGCCACGGCCGCTGCCGTGGCCGTCTTCTCCGGCCACGGCCGCTGCTGTGGCCGGCAGTGGCCTGGCCACAGTGGCCAGGCCACTGGAATAAAAAAAAATTTTTTTTTTTAAACAGGGGGGAGGGGAGGAAACCCCCCCGCCCCCCTTTATTTCATGTCCGGCCACGGCCGTGGCCGCGGCCGGACAAGGCGGCCACGGCCGCTGCCGTGGCCATCTTCTCCGGCCACGGCCACTGCCGTGGCCGGCAGTGGCCTGGCCACGGTGGCCAGGCCACTGTAATAAAAAAAAAAATTTTTTTTTTTAAACAGGGGGGAGGAGAGGAAACCCCCCCGCCCCCCCCTTTCTTTTCTTGTCCGGCCACGGCCGTGGCCGCGGCCGGACAAGGCGGCCACGGCCGCTGCCGTGGCCGGCAGTGGCCTGGCCACGGTGACCAGGCCACTGGAATAAAAAAAAAAATTTTTTTTAAATAGGGGGAGGAGAGGAAACCCCCCCGCCCCCCCTTTCTTTTCTTGTCCGGCCACGGCCGTGGCCGCGGCCGGACAAGGCGGCCACGGCCGCTGCCGTGGCCGTCTTCTCCGGCCACGGCCGCTGCCGTGGCCGTCTTCTCCGGCCACGGCCGCTGCCGTGGCCGGCAGTGGCCTAGCCACGGTGGCCAAGCCACTGGAATCAAAAAAAAAAAATTTTTTTTTTAAACAGGGGGGAGGGGAGGAAACCCCCCCGCCCCCCTTTCTTTTCATGTCCGGCCACGGCCGTGGCCGCGGCCGGACAAGGCGGCCACGGCCGCTGCCGTGGCCGTCTTCTCCGGCCACGGCCGCTGCCGTGGCCGGCAGTGGCCTGGCCACGGTGGCCAGGCCACTGTAATAAAAAAATTTTTTTTTTTTAAACAGGGGGGAGGAGAGGAAACCCCCCCGCCCCCCCCCCTTTCTTTTCTTGTCCGGCCACGGCCATGGCCGCGGCCGGACAAGGCGGCCACGGCCGCTGCCGTGGCCGTCTTCTCCGGCCACGGCCGCTGCCGTGGCCGGCAGTGGCCTGGCCACGGCCACGGCAGTGGCCTGGCCACGGTGGCCAGGCCACTGGAATAAAAAAAAAAAAAATTTTTTAAACAGGGGGGAGGAGAGGAAACCCCCCCGCCCCCCCCTTTCTTTTGTTGTCCGGCAACGGCCGCTGCCATGGCCGGCAGTGGCCTGGCCACGGTGGCCAGGCCACTGTGACAAAAAAAAAAAAATTTCCTTCACAGGGGGGGAGGGGGGAAACCCCCCCCCCCCTTTCTTTTCTTGTCCGACCACGGCCGCTGCCGTGGCCGGCAGTGGCCTGGCCACGGTGGCCAGGCCACTGTGACAAAAAAATGTTTAAATATATATTTTTTTCTTTAACAGGGGGAGGGGGAACCCCCCTTTCTTTTCTTGCAATAATTAATTTAAGCAGAATGTTTATGACAATAGTATTTGTGCATTTATACTCATTTACATTTGTTATGTCTTGATTATTTATATTCTGCTGCAAACTTAATGATGCATTACATTTTGAAATGCTAAATAAAATGTTTTGTTATAATATTATTTAATTTCCAGCAACAAATTACTAGTTTCAATGATTTACATTTTAGTATTCGCAAACATTTGTATTTGACACAATAATCTTAAAAAAGTTAGTGATTACATGTATAATTCATAAGAAGTTAAGAATAACAAGCATAAGTTCGATTGTCTTCGGACTTCCATAATCATAGCACTTTAATTAACCTTTAGACCCGTTTGAGAATTTGTTAGCCTTAGTCTTGCAAATTCTCAAATTGTCCTGGTGGACAGTTTGGGAATTTTTTTTGTGACATGTTAGTCTACTAGTAATCATCGTGGGGTGAGATTTCGGTTTGCATTTGCTCATACGTTCTCCTAGTGTGGCTTATATACCACACATGTAGGAGAATATATGGGGAAATGCTGCCGAAATTTTAATGTTGCCGATCGATATTAATTAATAGCAGAATAACATATCACAAAAAATATTCTTGAATGGGATAGGGCCTTACCTTGTAGACATGGAGTGAAGGTAGAATTATTTAAGACACTTGAATTCTTCTGAAGTCTAATGACTAAACGCACCGCCTTATGGCCCGACACAAACTCAAGCCCTTTCTTTAGCCATTAACCTATGCATCGGTCCTTGCTAGCACCCCAAGGATCGTAGCCGTGGCTCGCCCTTGCATGGTAGGGTCCTTATTTACCTAAAAAAAATTTGGGTTCATCTAAATGATTTAATTGGTTGTAATTAACCTTATATAATTGTGCCCAAGAAATAATTTAGTTATAAATTTACTAATACTAATATAGTTTATTTTTTGGTTTCATTTAATGATTTACCAGACTTTGTATAAGTCGGTCAAAAATGAGCGGGACTCGCTCATGGATGTATGCAAGGATAAAAGATGGCTTGCTGAATCCAGATTTTCTGAATGGATTGGAAGAATTTATTGCATTTGCATGTAGCCAACCTGAATGGATGGATGGGCCTAGGATTAGGTGCCCATGCAACTTCCACAGGTGTCAGAATAAAGCCTACAGAGATGTGGAAACTGTTAAGGTGCATTTGTGTAAGAAGGGTTTTGTTCCTGATTACTATGTTTGGTACTGTCATGGTGAACCAGAGGATATTCCAGCAGCTGTTATAGGCCAACAAGAGTCAATTCCCATAGATGAACCATTTGTGAATTTAAACACATATGAACAAATGGTGATGAATGCATCGGGTAATGACTTCAATCAGAATACATTTATGGAAGAACCAAATCCAGAAGCACAACAATTTTACGATATGTTGCATGCTGCAAATCAAGAATTGTATCCTGGGTGTGAGGGTCATTCCCAGTTCTCTACAGCTGCTCGAATGTTGAATATTAAGGCAGAACATCGATTATCAGAAAAGGCGTTCAATTCTGTAGCTGAGTTAATCAAAGAAATTCTGCCAAATGATAATGTTGCCGCAGACAGTTTTTACGCAACAAAGAAGTTGTTGCGTGGGCTTGGGAGTTAATCAAAGGCTTGGAAGCATTTCAATGAAAATCATCCTGATTTCGCTGAAGATATAAAGAATGTGAGATTAGGTCTTTGTACCGATGGCTTCCAACCATTTGGTCAAGCGGGGCAACAGTATTCATGTTGGCCTGTGATACTGACTGTATATAACCTTCCTCCATGGAAGTGCATGAAAGATCCTGCAATGTTTTTAACCGTTTTGGTTCCAGGACCATCAAATCCAAAGAAAAAGATTGATGTCTTTCTACAACCGTTGGTGGCCGAATTGATAATGTTGTGGGAAACAGGAGTGGTAGCCTACGACGTTTCTATGAAACAAAATTTCTTAATGAGAGCTGCTTTGATGTGGACAATAAGTGATTTTTTGGCATATGCAATGTTGTCTGGTTGGAGCACTGCTGGACGTCTCGCATGCCCTCATTGCATGTATGATTCGGATGCATTTACATTGCAGAAGAGTGGTAAGCAGTCATGGTTTGATAACCATAGGAAATTCTTGCCCCCAAATCATCCTTACAGACGTAACTTGATCGCCTTCCGGAAGAACAAAGCAGTCACAAAATTTGCCGAACCGGTTAGGTCCGGCACGGATCTATTTGATTCTATAGAGCATTTGGGGTTGATGTATGCATGGGAACCGGATGCAGATAGAATAAATAGCCGTATATGTAAAGAACATAACTGGAAGAAGCGAAGTATATTTTGGGATTTGCCTTATTGGAGCACAAATCTCATCCGGCACAATTTGGATGTTATGCATATCGAGAAAAATTTCTTTGATAACATATTTAACACGGTGCTAAACATCCCGGGAAAAACAAAAGATACTGCAAAGTCAAGAGAAGAACTTAATCAGTATTGCAGAAGAGGTAATTTGAGAAGGAGTGCCGATGGGACCTATCCTAAAGCATGTTACACTCTTGACAGAAATTCATGAGAAGTTTTATGTAACTGGATAAGAGGGTTAAAATTTCCAGATGGTTATGCCTCAAATATCGGTAGGTGTGTGGACATGCATAAGCTCAAGTTGTTCGGCATGAAGAGCCACGACTACCATGTTTTCATGCAACGATTATTACCTATAGCTTTTCGTGAGTTGCTTCCGCAAAATGTCTGGAAGGCAATTACGGAGCTCAGCTTATTCTTCAAGGAGTTATGTGCCGCCGTCATTACTTCTGCATCCATGGCAAGGCTTGAGGAGGAAATTCTAATTATTTTATGCAAGCTTGAGCGAATTTTTCCTCCCAGTTTTTTTGACTCAATGGAGCATTACCGGTTCACTTGCCATACGAAGCGAGCATAGCTGGTCCCGTGCAGTATCGCTGGATGTATCCTTTCGAGAGGTAAATATATACATCATTAAGATATGTTGAAATTTTAAATATTATTTCATTGCTTGAAAAATTCGTTAATTTTTTTTTTGCAACTTTACATATAGGTATCTTAAGAAGTTAAAAAATAATGTGCGTAATAAAGCAAGGGTTGAAGGTTCTATATGCAATGCACACTTGGTCGAAGAAGTTTCAGCTTTTGCCTCACATTACTTTGAGGGTCACGTCCACACGAGGAGCCGAAATCATGGTCGTAACGATGATGTATGTGTGGACGAAGCAGAAGCTAATGATGGTAGAATATCAATTTTTAAAGCTATCGGCCGTTCATTTGATGGGCAGAAGTCAAGAAATCTTAGCGATATGGAGTATAATGCAGCACATTATTACATCCTAATGAACTGTCGAGAAGTCGATCCTTATATTGAGTAAGTGTATATTTCAATGCTAAATTGAAAATTTAAATTTATATAATAATATACCATAATATTTAATTTCTAACAATAGTTTTCATCCTTTTCATCCCATAAGGATGTTCTGTGATAGACAACGACAGATGAATCCCGACATCAGTCAAGTTGCAATTGGGCAGAAATTAGAAACGGAGTTTGCTTACTGGTTTTATGAATTTGTGAGTAGTATCACTCAATCAATTTCGATAATGACTATTATTTTTTGAATTGGATGTCAATAGCTTATTAATTTATAGGTCAACGGGCCATGGTCGACAAACGACAATATTTTTATTAAATGTCTATCGCAATGGCCATTGAAGACCGTAACAACCTCTACTGGCTATTTTGTAAATGGGTACAAATTTCAGATTGAACGATTAGCAGCTTCAAGAGGCACGCAGAACTGGGGCGTGTGTGTAAAAGGAGAAAGTGTTGGAGCAAATATGCAGGATTATTATGGAAAGTTAGTAGAGGTGGTTGAAGTTGAATATCCCGGTTGGCCTATGAAACGAACCGTATTGTTTCGTTGTGATTGGTTCGATCCGATAGTTCCTGTGGGCAAAAGGATTCATAACGACTATAATTTGGTTGAAGTGAACCATCGACGAAGATTACAGAAATATGACCCATTCATCCTTGCATCCCAAGCTCAGCAAGTATTTTACTGCGGATATCCAAGTTTGCGCAACGACAAGCGAGATTGGTGGGCCGTTTCTAAAATCGTCCCACGTTCAACAATCGTATTAGAGGAGAGTTCATCAAGTCAATCAACCGAGTGCCCTGCATTTCAAGAGGATGAGATGGAAATGCATGCAATTGAGGATGACACAAGGGCTCCTGAAACATCACTTAGAGATCCAAGTGGTGATGTCCAACAAATTGCGGATACAAATGTTCGGTTTCCTTCCGATGATAATGAAACTGATTCGCAATCCGATACGGCATCGGATGTTGAACCAACATTTCACGAAACAAATGACACCGATTAAACATAAAGGTTTTTTAAAATTTAACTTTTTTTTATAAGTGTTAAATTCTTACATAGTCAATCATTAATCGTAATTTAATTGTGTGAATCTTTAGTATTTTCAGTATGAGGGGCAGAGGTAGATCTACCGACGACAGTTTGGGTGAGCAGAGACGTAGTTTGGATTCTGCGAGATCAGATCACATGAGCATCGGAGATGGAGAGTTTGGATCTCCAGCAGAGGCGCAGCCTTCGATCTCTGCACCAGTATTACCATCCACCCGATCGGCACAGACCTCCGAGAGTTCTTCCACGATCGGCGGCCGCACTGTACTTAGACTTGATGCTCAGGGGATGTAAGTATATACTAATTAAAAATATTTTATTTATGTTTTTAAGTCATTTACTTATAAACTTGCATTTTTTTAACAGATTCATTGAGCAGCATCATGTCTCCAGCCACATCAGCGCCGTTTTTCAGAGGCGTGCAGATCCCACTGGCTACGATTGGCGCCACGTATCGCCAGCCACGAGGAAGTTTTATTTTTCTGAGTTTCAGGTAAACTTATTAAATACAATTTATCAGTGATATATAATTCTTTAAAGTTAATAAATTCAGAAATTAACTATTTATTTTAATGCAGAAAAAGTTTACGTGGGATCCTGCCACCCATGATGCCATTAGGGCAGCATGGGAGGCTCTTACGCGACGCTGATACTCCGACATGCTTCATCGTTGGAGGTCGTCGGGTCAGCGTCCTACGCACGTGCCAGAGGGTATTTGGCACGAGTGGCAGCAGGCCTGGGAGTCCGATGGCTGGCGCAGGAGGTCCGCATCAGCCAGCACGAACCGCCGATCTGAGAAGGGCGGTCCTGGCACGGGTCTCTCCCGTCATACTTCGGGCTCCATTTCGATTCAGGAGCACAGACGGCGTATGGTAAGAAAACATAAATATTTTAATTATTATTTTAGTTATTTACAAATATTTGTATTAATATCATTTTTTTTTATTGTTATAGACTGAGCAGGAGGGCGGAGATCCTGGTGAGTTTCATCTATTCAGGACGACACACACCAGGAGGGACGGCTCCTGGGTCGACACGTGATCACGGGAGGTTGCGGTAAGAAATTAGATTTATGTAGTATCTGTTTAATTTCTAAAATTTTATTTGAGAAATTTATTAACTCATTTATTGTTGATTTCATATTTTTAAGACACGAGTCGAGGAGCTTCGCTCCCAGGCATCGCAGGTCGACTCTACTGATGGGGAGACGCCCGTCGAACTCTCAGCAGAGGAGAGTCGACGTGTATTTTTGGAGGCTGTTGGTGCCCAGCCACGAGACCGCAGGGTCTATGGTATGGGCACTAGAGCTTCTACATTTTTTCCCCATCAGGCCTCCAGCTCGGGAGTTCCTGCTGATCTTCCTCCCGAGCGTTTACAGGAGCTTCGCCGATCTATTGCAGAGGAGGTTTGGCATGAGTTCGAGCAGGATTTTGAGGATCGTATGCGAGGCCGGGATCAGGAGGTTGCAGACATGCGAGATGAGATGCATTATTTGCGGGATATGGTTAGACGCTTGTCGCAGAGTCTTCAGCCTCCACAGCCTCCACAGCCTCCACGTGATCATTCAGATTCTTGATGTATTTTTTTTTTCTTTTTTTATGTTGTAAAAACTTCAAAATTTTAATATATAAACTATTTTTTGAAATATTATTGTTTGGATTGAGTAAAAAATGTTTGTATCAATATTTAGATTTAGCAAAATTGAATTAACCGTTTTAATTTTTTTAAAAATTATTATTATAAATATTGCGACGCAAATTAGTGCATCGCAATATTTAATAATAATTTTTTAAAAAATTATTATTATAAATATTGTGATGCAAATTAGTGCGTCGCAATATTTAATAATAATTTTTTTTAAAAATTATTATTATAAATATTGCGACGCAAATTAGTGCGTCGCAATATTTAATAATAATTTTTTTATAAATTAATTTTAAATATTGCGACGCACTAATTTGCATCACAATATTTATAATAATAATTTTTTAAAAAATATTATTATTAAATATTGCGACGCAAATTTGTGCGTCGCAATATTTAATAATAATTTTTTAACTAACTAAATTTATTTTTAAATTTAGCGATGCATTTAATGCGTCGCAATATTGCGACGCAATGTGGCGTCGCAAGAGCGTCGCAGAGAGTCGCAAAATTGCGACGCAATTGCGACAAAAGGGTATTGCGACGGACAGTTGAGCGACGCCCTCGTTGCATTGCTATTGCGTCGCAATATCATATTTAGCGACACAATTGCGACGCATTTGGGCGTCGCAATATTTAAAATCTCTTGTAGTGAAAGCACATTGCATAAATATTTGGAATTTGGATGAAATTTTTTTTTTTGGAAAGAAACATGGATGGAATAATTTACTATATAATTATTTTAAGTTTGATAATTTGAGAACATAAAATGAAGTGAATAAAATAAGGCTGATGTTCAATTCATGGCTGTAATTCTCCGCACTGCGAATTACATCAAAACTAAAATTCCTTCAATGTGGCCCCTTCATATCTTTGGTTATAGCAGAACACCATCTGTACCAATGGCTTGACTTAGCACCTACAAAGTGGCTCTAGACCCCTGTCTGCCTTAGCGACTTAGCATCTACTAAGTGGCTCTAGACCTATCTCCCTGGCCATAGTGAGTTCGGCATCTTTTAAGAAAATGGAAACTTAATTTAGTTCTTCATAGTTTCACCAAGACAGACTTGTAAGAGTAGCAAAGTTTGTAAGTACAAAAATCAACTTTTTAGTATTTTTAGAGAGGAACGGCGAACGGTTTCATGTGTAGGGGCTACCCTACCTTTAACGAATTGTTTCCTCCTGAAGGTAACTATTCTTGATGTTTTAGTTGATTATAGGCAACAACATATTTGCCAGCAATATAGTACTTTCCACATGATCACTTGATCTTGTGCTTTGATCCACAGAACCTTGTTCAGACATGCAAAAATACTTGTTAATTTTGATATTCTAAACATCAGAATGGAGTCATTTTGGTTGTTGAACTTTCTAACTTACCAACCTTCCACAAATGAGTTTTTAGCTGGCACCATGGAGCTTCTTTAAGTGGCAAATCTGCAGAGCAAACTAATGAAATATTGGAGGCTAGCAAAATTCTATAAATTAAAAACATAACATATTCATGAATGAGCATAATTCACACATATATATGTATATAAATATAGTCCTGCTATAGAAAGAAAACAGGGAAGAAGTCAAATTATATTAAGCTTGATTGCAATGGAGATTTAGTCCCTAGGAAATTAAACAGAAATTTTACTTTGCTCTATTATGAAGTGCCAAAAACACGCTTCTCTAAAATACACAATTTATTTTTTATCAAACTTGTGATTTAGCTACTTGTATATCAAGGAGTCAACATAGCTATCCAACGTAATGCATATTTGATTGCATTCCTTATCATTGTCTATGGGGAAAGATTTGGTTGTATATTTCATCCAGTAGATTAGTTCTCCTTGCACCCAAGAAGAATAGAAGACTAAACCCTAAAATTTGCTTTGTCCAAATAAACTACTACGAGGAACAATAACTTACATTCAGTCAATTGTACGAGGTTCTTTAATTGCTCCAAATTTGAGCTAGCTTCATTGCATGATCAAATAAGCTAATTATGGGTGGTTTGCTAATATTTCTATACATATATACAAAAATAAATGGAAATGTAATCATCAAATTCAATCCATGCCCTTCAAAGGTGTAAAATTAAGTTTCCTTTAGTGATAGACCTCAAACTCAAAAATTGGAAATAGTAGTCATTCTTCATTTTGCAGAAAATTTTAAAATTCATGAGTCTATTTCACATTCTTTCATAACTTGTTGTGCAAGCATAAGATTTATCCAATGCACTTAAGTATGGTAGATTTATTGTCAAACTTAAGTATGGTATACTTACTGTCAAGTGTCAATTGCCATTGATCCCCTCAAGGTTCATAATCATTGATTACATAAGGATAAAAGAATACTTCTCAAAACTATATGGCCATACAGTGCTGTAAATTTAGCATACTTATAGACACTAGAAAAGAATAGAATAATATATCCTTAATTGCTCATCCAAAAGTGTATGTATGAATGTATGATATAATCATTCAAAATATATAGACCAACCTAAAGCATAAATTAGGGAAAAACCATATATAGACATATCAAACCCAATTGCAATGAAGATTTTTACATTATTATATTGAATATTAGCTTGCTTTACTTCTTACAAGGTGTCAAGATAAAAGAAGGCTTCTATGAAATAAACCTGGCATTACCTCACTTATGATTCTGTTGCATGCATGTCTACTTACGTGCTGCCATTAAAATTCTACCGGTGAAGGAATCCACATAACCATCTAATATAACAAGAATATATTGCCCAATGCGATGGCAGTACAATAGAGCGATACAACCCCAAAAGCCAATCACGAATGAAATTGCAATTATTGCAAAGAAGACGACAATATCCATGCTGCTATCATCATGGTTCTCTCCTTTAGGTGGCGCAGTTGGACTTGAGTTGGTTGTGCATGTCTTCTCTAGTGGTGGCCCATGTAATCCAACATTTCCCTCACCCCACCTGGCCGAAACCCTTCTCTCCTCTTTCCTCTTCCTTTTCCCTTCTCCTTCCTTGGTCGACAGTGGCAGCGTGGCATCGTCGGCAATGATGGCAGCAGCGGCGGAGGCAGCGAGCAGCTGCAGCGGCCCTCGTCAATCGGGCGCCTCGTCCTGAACCCCCTTGGCCCTCGGCTCCCCTTGTTGGGTGCATCGCCTTGGCCCGTCTTGGCCCCCCATGGCCCCGGTTGCCCTGGCCCCTCTGGCCCCGACTCCCCTTAGCTAGCCCTCAGCTCCTTGGCCCTAGCCCTTGGCTTCTTCTTACCAAACACAGGGCCACTGTTCAGCCAAACAAGATCGAACAGAGGGCCTCTGTTGAACCCATCAGGGCCAAACAGATAGCTTTTATTCGGCCCTGATAGGCCGAACAGAGGGTGGCGGGGGAGGGGGTTTTGTTCAAGGTGAAGGGTGTAGAGAGAAATTATGGAGGGCATAATGGTCATTACACAATGAGATATATATATATATATCCCAAAGCTCTGCCAAAAGATCTCATTTCTTTAGTTAGAAGATCTCAGGTATTTGCGGGCTTGGTAAGGTATGTATCAGAGATAACGTGAATGGGTCTGTTTAGGCTGCTAAGTCCCTTTGCGACCGACGCTGATTCGTATAACCTGCGAAAATCTTTCCTGCTCGACCACAACATTTCCAGGTTCGGTCGAAGTCATCCCAAAACTTCCACAGATTAATTCAATAACTCTTTTTTAAATCTTAATAATTGCTGCTGGTCTAGATTAGTTAAAGTGACTCTTAATTAAACTGATTAGAGATAAAGTATATTTTTTGCATGAAGTACTTGCATTAGTTATTATTCGCACATATCGTGTTAGCAATAATCATCAATATTTTAATATTTATTAATTAAATATTAATATTTTATTATTAATATTTAAATATTTGTTATTAATATTATTGTACATATATATAATAATATTTAGGTAACATTAATATTTATATATTTACTAAATATTATTAGTTATTATTTTATGTAATTATAAAAATATATTTATTGATAAATGTATATAAATTAAACATAAAATAATTATAAATATTTAATTATAATTATAATTATTAAACAAAACTTGATTTTGTGGATGTTAATCATGCATGTACATAATAACATATACCCTTTCACTAGCTTAGCACCTCATGATCTATGAGTTACTCGGTTCTCCAATCATCATCATAGTAGACAGGATTTGGCTTTAAGATCAAAATCTTTCTACCGTATTAGGGAGGGTAATTAGGTACTAAGCAGTCAACTGAATCATCAAGTCAATGAATCGGAGTGATATGAATCGTAGACAAGGGTGCAGCTTTTCTTGGTTTTCTTGAAAAATTGCAGGCGATAAGTGAAGAGAATTTATGAGCTGAATATTTTTGTTAAGTAGGACCTCCGGCTTTCTGGAAATTGCGTCCCGCACTTAACCAAGTCCTCTCTCCACTGGCTAAAGAGAGAATTTCGGCCTCTCAGTCTTCCTTCCCTGCAGTGGTGCTGACTGCTGACTATTAATTAAATAATTCTTTTCTCTCTCTTATACGGCAATGACGCGTTTGAGATCCAAATGTTATTTATTGTCATCATGCCAGCTTGACTGACAGTTCCAAAATAATAACAAAAAACACTGCCTCTCATTACAAAAGGATAATATTAAATTTTCTATCCCGGCCCCACTCCACGAAACTTAATCTTTTAATTCTTTTTTTATAAACAACAATACATCCCACTCTTAGTCAAGTCTTCCGTTTCTCATTCAGAATACATACATATATATTTCATCTTTGGCCCTCATCCCTCCAAAACATTCTTAAATTATTCTACTCTTTTGTGAGGGACGGCAAATGGTTACAAAAGCCATGGAGTTTATTAATATTAAGCATAATGTAAACTGCTTGGCCTCTTTCCCAGCATCTTAAATTTTTAAGATTAATTAATTAGTTATCTTTGATAAAATATAATTATTTTACATATTTATCCTTATAAATAAATAAAGTTTCGTGAATAACATCACAACTTTGCTATTACAAACAAATGCTCTAATTATATTTTTTTTTTTTCTTTTGCATGTCTTTCTTGTAAATATTTGAAATTGTTTATATATACTTTAAATTTTCTACTTGCATATAACCTTTTAAATTATTTCATTTCATATATTTAATAAGAGAAAATATGTAAAAGAAATAACTTATATAAGAGTATACATAAATAATAAATTTACGAGGATATATTATTAATTTTAAATATTTATAAAGGTATGCATGTAAAAAAATTTATTAGTATATATATACAAATAATAAATTTATATAAATATATGCAATTTTAGATATATATTTATAAAGATATACACATAAATATCTAAAAGTATATTATGTACATCTAAAACTTAAAATTATAGGACAAAATCTATATTGCCTACAATAGTCCAATCATCAAAGCATGTGGACGTTTAGTATTTTCTTTATTGATGCAAATCTTGGTTATTTATGATTATTCCTGTGGCTTTACATCAACGGAGCATTTTTAATTCTCTAGATGAATCAAGGAGCTTTCACAAAACTTAAAAAAAAAAATGGTTTGCATTTATCCAATGGAAGTTCTAGTCTATTGCTTTCCACGTTATCAAACATCAAGATCCAATTTAAGTTGATATGTTAAAATAACCCATTGAAAAGAGTGGCAGTGCGTTGGGCATAAGTTCTGTTAAAAATTTGTTAACTATACACTTAAATCCTCCTTCTCTTCAAATTATTCTCAAATGAATAAATTAACTAAAATTATTCACCAATTATTTATTTGAAAATTAGTTAACATTTATTTGTATCATATGTTAACAAACTAGTAATGGTATACCTAATGACTAATTGTCATGTTTTTGCTGAAAATTAATTCTCTTCCTAGAAAGTTAACAATCACTTCAATAAACATAACCTTAGTAATAAGGCTCATGATAAGAGACATTATCTTCACTCATAACATAGCAACGAAATATAACTTCTAGGCATGGAGAAGAAGGGTGGAGTAGCAATTAGAGCAAGACAAAATTATGGTGCCTACTGTACACAAGTATTTTTAGTTCTTAAATAATAATATTTATTTAACTAAATGAATAATAAATATAATAAAAGGATTCAAAATATTTATCTCTTCCTTAATAGCCATAAGCTTTAACTAAATTTTTTTATTTAAATAAATAAATAATAAAATACAAATAGCAAGGATTGTAATCTATCATCTTTTTCTGATACGATTAGAAGAATTGATGCATTTAGAGATTCTCATATCTTTCAATGATCTAAATTAAAGGTAATGATTCCTGAAAAAAAGGCTGATTAAGACAATTTATGCCATAGAGGATTATAAAAAAATAAGCATATGAAAGAAATCCAGCGTGCTCACCAGTCTTTTGGCCTAGCAAAACAAGGAAAAGAGATAAAAAAAGGGAAAAGAAATCTAAAAGAAAGGGTTTGATTGTGAGTCGTTGATATTCGTAGGCTTTAATAATCTCTCCAAAATATTTTCATCAAGTGGATAAGAATTAAAAGAATTAATTTATTGCAATATCAAAGGAAGAGGAGTTTAAATGACAGTAAATTGTCATTGTCACCACTCATCTAGGTCCAAGAGAAGACAAGATAAAAAAATAAAATAATAAAATAATAAAAAAATCTAGTAATATGTCCATGCATAGTATTTTAAGCCTATGGTATTTGAACATGGAAAGCAAAAGGAAACGGCATGGCTTAGAGCCATAATTCTACACGTGTTGTAGGTGGTAAGCAGTGTCTTTGATTTATATAATCAAGAAGACTAGCGTATGAAACCAGCTTAATCATCTTTATTTCCCTCTATTTCAATTGGTAGGTTGGGTAGAATATCCCTGCAAGTAGCTAGTTTCATATGGGTCTCATCACTTTAAAGAAGGCCACAATTTTTTCAAGTCTTTGGTGCATGTAAACATCAAAGAAGACTAGCGTATGAAACCAGCTACTATTGTCATCCTAACCCTCTAATTAAGTTAGAAATTATCTCGGGTAGGTCTCATCACTTTAGAGAATACCAAAAAAGACAAGAAGCTTGGTCACTCCAACCCTTTAGTTAAACTTGGAATTATTTAGGGTAGGTCTCATCAATTCAAAGAAGGTCAAAAATTATAAGAAGCTTAGCTACCTCAACCCTCTAGTTAAGCTTGAAATTATTTAGTGTAGGTCTTATCACTTCATAGAAGATCAAGAAGTACAAGAAGCTTGGTCACCCCAACCCTTTAGTTAAGCTTGGAATTATTTAGGGTAGGTTTCATCACTTTAGAGAAGGAAGGCCAAGAAATACAAGAAGCTTGGTCATCCCAACCTCTAGTTAAGCTTAGAATTATCCAGGTTTCATAACTTCAGAGAAGACCAAGAAATACAACAAGCTTGGTCACCCCAATCCTCTAGTTAAAGCTTGGAATTATAGACGGTAACAATCCGGGCCCACGGGCTCGTTTCGTTACGGGAAAGCAAGACGGATAAGGTCCACACCAACCAACTTGGGCCACCACAGCCCAAAAAGGGATCCAATTTGTGTCTTGTCCTTCTTGCTTTACTACATATAAACCACTTAACCAACTCCCAATTATCCAATGTGAAACAATTGGGAGGGGCATCACAAGAAAGGATGACTAAATTTAGGCCACAAAGTCTATCTTCAATCAATTCTGCTCGGCAACATCAGAACAAGATATCTGAAAGATATCCACCGTGTTTGTGGGGGTAACTTATCTAATATTTGAATTTATTCTCATTATTTGGTTGTCCAAGGGCAGCTAACAAAGCACAGAACTGCTGCCAAGTCATGGATCAATAGTGTTTAGAATAAAATCAACTTCTAGAGAAAGGAAAAAAACTTTGACGGTACTCGTTGTTCAAAAGAACAGTGTTGACTTACAAAAGTGGAGAGCATGATGGAAAATACCATTAGAACAAGAAAATGGTCCTGACTGGAGACTATAAATTTCGCACATATGATGTATTAAATAAATAGACGTTTAAGGCACGCGCAGACTGTATCCATCCATTTAATAAGTCAAGCATTGCTCAGCCGTGTATTCAAACTAATTCCAGAAACCATGGTCCTTTTCCAAGTCATGTCTTTTTTTTATTAAAAAAGAGCCAACTTTTCTATTGTTTTACTAGGGAAAATATGGAAAGATAACGACGTATATTTCTAGAACCATGAACCAAAGAGTCATGTTTCCTGGGACACTCTAGTTGTGAAATTGCAAAGTTGGTAGAGCACATTGAAAACAATGGCTACAAGTTGGAAGAAGCAGGTCTTTAATGACTTGGAGAGGTAATGAGGTCTTTAACATCTCAATGAAGTTGAATCTTTCCGACGACGTTTGACATCAAGACCAAGTAACATCCAGCTTCTTTTGAATTCTAATATGTCTGCAAAAGGCCTGATTGGAAACAGCAGAATTAAGCTCAAACCTGTATGATTTCAAAATCCAATGTATATAGCAAAATTAGGTGTCTAATAAGAATGAGTAAAGAGGTCTCCCCTTGGAGACGGTGGAAGGGGATGGAGGAGGAGAGATGAAGCCCTAGTTGCTTGATTTGAAGAACCTTGATAAAAAATATCTATCCCATCCCTTTTCTTTTCTTTTCTTTTTTTTTTTGAATCTTAAATTACTTTTGCATTCCTAGCTTACAATGCCATATAAAGTCGACAAATGCCTGCTGCACTCCATTTATTTGAGTTCAGATATCAACAAAAAATTATCTCTAAGCTCCTAGTTGGCCTTAAATTCGTTATCTGCTCATGGAGAAGGTTTATTGCACATTCATATTTAATCATGAAATAAAAGTTTGCTTCCAAATCTCTCACCTTTTATTCATTTAATATCAGCATGAAAATAATTTCCTGGGAATTCTCAAACTCAAGGAACTAAACTTTTTCTTCAACTTCTGTCCGCTAATTTGTATGAGATACTCTTGAATGGTTTTGAATTAGAAGGTTAGGTGTCATTTAATTGCACGTGTTTATAAAATCACTCGAATCAGAGAAATGGACTCATTTTGAGATGAAATAGTCACCAAGCTCAGTTTTTTTTATGGTTCTAATCATATATGTAACCCTCAAACTTCACCGGGATGGTTTCATTTAACAAAGATTTTTAACAAATTATGAGGTTGGCAAGCGCAAATAATCTTTTGAGATTCTTTCCTTGCCTTTCAAGTAACTGATAAACCTATCCATAGGTTTACTCTTGTGAGCAAGCGAATTGCATCATTTCATACAACAACCACCACCTTGATCCCAAACTAGTAAATAGCATCGTCCAATAGCATCTAGAAATGCAGCAACAAAGGGCATGTACAAATAAATTAACACTAGTACCATCAAAACCAATAGAATACACTAGTATGATCAAATTAATACCAATCAAAGCAGTTCCAATATCAAATTAATCTCTACCAATTAGGTTATGGGTTGCTCCATCATTTGCAAATCTGACTATAAATTAATGTTCTAGAAAGCATTCCAAATACATAACTGATAGAAAACATGTAGCTAAGTTTGCATCATCTCTTCCCTAATTGTTTTGCTGATCGCACTTTTACTTGGACTACCAACAAATAAACCTCCGCTTATGTTGTTGCATGACCATGGGGATATCTGTCTTGCAATAACCATTTTAGATGTTAATGATGATAAGATCTAAAATATTTTTATTGCCATCAGAGCCAGTCAATATGCAGGTTTGCACAAAAGAAGTTGAAGAGGCTGCCGGAAGAGGATTAAGAGGAATGGAGGTGGACAAAGTCCCAACTTTCTCTATGCAATACTTGAAGCCGTGGAAAGGGGTGTGTTGAGAAATTATTGAAACATAATTGCCCCAACTTTATTGATTTTGATGATTTTCAAAAGCCATGAGTACCTTAAAGAAAACAATGTGCTTATTTATCAAAAACCTTGAGCTGATTCAAATTGAAACGAATGAACTATCAATGGTTATATCAAATGAGTTTTGAATCTATTAGAAAAAGGAGTTTCAAGTTCTATGCTTAAAAGGATTTCAAAAAGGAATTTTTACACATTATAATTCAATCGATGAATCCTTGAAACATGTCTTGAATCTATGATAAATGTCATATTTAATGTATTCAAGTCAAATTTATATTTTAAATTTAATTGGGACAAGTTTTAAAGTCTATCAGAACATTTTTTTGATATTTGTATCGCTCCCGAGCCGACTCAAGGGTTTCCGAGTCGACTCCCCAAAATGTCTGATTTTCTCGAGTCGACCCTTGGTTTTTCAAGAGTCGACCCCTGACTCCTTGCGAGCCGACTCCTGTCTGTGCGAGCCGACTCCACTCAAACAATAGAACCCATGTTTTTTGAGCACTTCTCGAGTCGACTCCCCATTTTCTCGAGTCGACTCCCAACTTTCGCGAGCCGACACTTTAGTTTTCGCGAGTCGACCCTTCAATGCTTAAAATATTTCTATTTTTAGTAATCGACTTCGAGCCGACTCCCACAAAGCTCGAGTCGACTCCGCGAAATCTGGGCGCGATTTTTAACGATGACACATCAGCCCCAACGGTAAGATTTTTGAATAACGGCTATTTTTCCTTGTCTCTAACGGATATATTTTTGCAGATTCTATAAATAGAGAAGCTCTTTTCAACTCAGAATAATCGATTTTGAAAATCAAAGAGAGAAAAGAGTATCATTTAAAAAGAGGGAAAAATAGAGCATATTGAAAAATTCATCTAGCTCAAAGGAGAGTGATTCAAAAGGAGTGAAATCCAAGTAAAAATTTCGTCTACTCCTTCTCATCAATCCACAAGAGCCAAAAGAAAATCCACAAGCATTTCAAAGGTCAAATCGGAGGATTTTCAAAAGAGGAAAAAGCTTCATCTCAACTCCAAAGACTTCAACGGTCAAGAATCTAGCTGAGGCGTGATTCAACGTTTCAAGAGGAGTTAAAAAGAAGAAGGAAGAAAGCCCAAGCCTCTACCATCTGCAACACTATCAGGCTTTTCTAACCTTATATTATTTTGTACTTCATTTGTATATTTGCTCAAGGGGAGCACATTATTGTCCAAACACTTCTATTCTATTTGTTTGCTGATTCAATCAGTGGATTGAATTAGTGGAGGTTGCATACCTCGTTGCAAGCCGGAGTGCTTGTGTTGGGTTAGTTGTGAGCCCGAGAAAAACAACGTGTAGGGTTTTGTGCTGGTAAGCCCAAGTTAAAACCAGCTGGGTTCGTTGTGCACCCGGTAAAATAACAAGTTTGAGTTGTGAGCTTGGAAAACAACTCGGCTGTAATCTAGAGAGATTATAGTGTGGACCCAAGTGAATCTTGGGAGTGGACGTAGGTGTTGATTGCACCGAACCACTATAAAATTATCTTGTGTTTGCCGTGCCATATTTTCTCTTTCTCTATCTCTTTATATTTGCTTGTGCATTGCTTATTAGTTAGCCTCTCACTTGCACATCTTGCTAACTAATCAATTAAAGTTAAAAGGTCTTAAATTTTTAAGAACCCAATTCACCCCCCCCCCTCTTGGGTTGCCATCTGGGCCAACAATTGGTATCAGAGCAGTGCTCATTTAGAATTTGATCTCACGATCAGGGCTAAAGATCCATATGGCAACACAAATTGGTTCAAGTTTTGCTGAAGGTCATTCTACGAATCGACCTCCTTTTTTAATGGAACCAACTATTCATATTGGAAAGCTAGAATGAGAATATTCATTCAAGCTTCTGATTATGAATTGTGGGGAGTAATAATAATGGACCTAGTACACCCACACACCTTATTGATGGCATTCTTGTTCCTAAGCCCGAAAGGGATTGGAATGATAATGATAGGAGAATGGCACAACTAAATGCTAAGGCCATTAATATTTTATATTGTTCCTTAGACTCAAATGAATTCAACCGAATCTCAACTTGTAATTCCGCAAAAGAAATTTGGGATAGGTTGGAAATAACTCATGAAGGAACAAACCAAGTAAAGGAATCAAAAATAAACATTTTGGTTCACAAATATGAATTGTTTACAATGGAACAAACTGAAACCATCACATGCATGTTCACTAGATTTACTGATATTGTGAATGGTCTGAAAAGTCTTGGTAGAGTTATTCTAATGCTGATCTTGTGCGCAAAATTCTTAGGTCATTACCAAGATCGTGGGAAGCAAAAGTCACAGCTATCCAAGAAGCAAAGGACCTCAATGCATTACCTTAGAGGAGCTTCTAGGATCCTTAATGACCCACGAGTTAACAATGAAGCAGCATGTTGAGGAGGATACAAAAAGAAGGAAAACACTTGCCCTCAAGACTGCAGAAATGGAAGAGAGCAGCTGTGAAAGTAATGATGAAGATGATGAGGAAACTGCTCTCTTGGCCAAAAAATTCAGAAAGTTTATGAGAAAAAGGCTTTCCATAAAAAGAAATTTGGAGCAAGATTTGAAGGAGAAAGGATAAGAAAAAGGACAAGGAGAAAGAAAAAGAAAAAGAGCCCTTAGTATGTTATGAGTGCAAAAAGCCAGGGCACTTTAAGTATGATTGTCCTTTGCTAAAAAGGCCTACAAGAAAAAGAAGAAAGCATACATGGCAACATGGTCTGATGAATCTTCCTCGTCGGAAGAAGATGAGCAAAAGAAAGTTGCCAATATCTGCTTCATGGCCAACGACGACGACAACGACAATGAGGTAAGTTCTGAAAACTCAAATGATGACTTTACATTTGATGAAATGTTTGAGGCTTTCAATGAACTTATGATTGATTTTAAATCCTTGAAAAAGAAGTATAAGTTTTTGAAAAATGACAACATTAGCTTAGCTAAAAGTAAAAATGAATTAGCTTTAGAAGTTAAGAACTTAACAAATGAAAAAGAAGAAATAAGCAAAGAAAGAGATAATCTTAATCAAGAAATAGATTTGTTAAAATCTGAAACTAAAAACTCAACTAAAGATTTAAAAGATCAATTAGAAACTTTAGCTTTAGATAAAGAACAGCAAGCTAAAGAAATTGACTCTCTTAAGAAAGATGTTAAAAAATATAAAGACATTGTTGAGAAATTCACTTTAAGTTCAACTAAACTTAACATGATCTTAGATAGTCAAAAAGCTATTTTTGACAAAGCAGGTTTAGGATATAACATTAAGGAAACAGAAATCTCTAAAGAATATTTTTATAAAAGCTAACCAAAGTAATATAACTTGTTTCAAATGTAATGAAAAAGGTCATAAATCATTTGAATGCAAAACGTTAAAGAATACAACAAGTTAAATGTTAAAGCTAAGAAAATATGGGTTCCGAAAGGAACAATTTTTATTGCTGCTAACCATGAAGGACCCAAGAAAGCTTGGGTACCTAAGCATAAAGTTTGATTATTTTGCAGGAATGTCTTGTAGCCAAAAGATCAAAGAAAAAGTGGTACCTTGATAGTGGCTGCTCAAGACATATGACGGGTGACAAAGATGAATTCATCACCCTAGAGGAAAAGAAAGGTGGAGTTGTGACGTTTGGCGACAACGGTAAAGGTCAAATTATGGGCCTTGGTAAAGTTCGCATAACTCCATCCATAGTTATTGATAATGTACTTTATGTTAATGGTTTGAAGCATAATCTAATAAGTATAAGTCAATTATGTGAAAAACTTTTAATGTTTCATTTAAATCTTCTGTATGCACTGTAACTAATTCTATTGATGATAGCATTGTATTTACTGGTTATAGACATGGCAATGTTTACTTGTTGATTTAGAAAAATTATCTTGAGTGATCATTGCTTAATTGCTGACAATGCTAACATAAATGAAATTAGTTGGTTGTGGCATCGTAGATTAGGTCATGCAAGCACACACCTTATTTCAAAACTAATTAAAATGGATTTAGTTAAAGGATTACCTAAACTAGATTTTGAAAATAATAAAATATGTGATGCATGTCAATTTGGAAAACAAACTAGAAGTTCTTTTAAATCTAAAAACATTGTTTCAACTTCTAGGGCTTTAGAGCTACTTCACATGGATCTTTTCGGACCAACTAGAACCACAAGTCTAGGAGGAAAGAAATATGGTCTAGTGATTGTAGATGATTATTCTAGATATACTTGGGTAATGTTTTTAGCTCACAAAGATGAGACTTTCTCGATATTCCTGAAATTCTTCAAGAAAGTCACAAATGAGAAAAACACTACTATAGTATCTCTAAGAAGTGATCATGGAACAGAATTTGAAAATCACCTATTTGAAAGTTTTTGTTCTGAAAATGGAATTAATCATAATTTTTCAGCCCCTAGGACTCCACAGCAAAATGGTGTAGTTGAAAGGAAAAATAGGACTCTAGAAGACATGGCCCGTACCATGCTATGCGAAAGCAACTTACCAAAGTATTTTTGGGCGGAAGCAATTAACACAGCATGTTACATCTTAAATAGAGCTTTAATAAGACCAATATTAAAGAAAACACCTTATGAATTATGGAATGAAAGAAAACCAAATATAAAATACTTTCATGCATTTGGATGTAAATGTTTCATTCATAATAATGGTAAAAACAACTTAGGAAAATTTGATGCTAAATCTGATGAAGGAATTTTTCTAGGTATTCAACAACTAGTAAGGCATATAGAATCTTTAACAAGAAAACCTTAGTAGTTGAAGAATCCATACATGTAGTTTTTGATGAATCTTTAGCAACTGGATCTGAAAAGATTGATGATGAGGAAGATACAAACATAATTGAAAAAGATCTTGAAAAACTTAATATTGAAGTATCTTCTGATCATGAACAAGAGGCTAAAGATGATGATTCACATAAGGACGATGATGTCAATATTGATCATAATGATATAGATCTTCCAAGAGACTGGAGATATGCTCATAGTCATCCTAAGGAATTGATTATAGGCGATCCATCTCAAGGAATAAGGACTAGATCATACATGAGAAATATTAGTAATCATCTTGCATTTGTATCACAAATTGAACCTAAAACTATAGAAGAAGCTGAAAAAGATAATAATTGGATGTTAGCAATGCAAGAAGAACTAAATCAATTTACAAGAAATAATGTTTGGACTTTAGTTGAAAGACCTAAAAATCATTCAGTAATAGGATCAAAATGGGTTTTTAGAAATAAACTAGATGAAAATGGCATTGTAATTAGAAACAAAGCTAGATTGGTTGCTAAAGGATATAATCAAGAGGAAGGTATTGATTTTGATGAAACCTTTGCACCTGTAGCTAGATTAGAAGCCATTAGGCTATTACTTGCATTTGCATGTCATATGAACTTTAACTTATTTCAAATGGATGTAAAAAGCGCATTTTTAAATGGATTTATAAATGAAGAAGTTTATGTAGAACAACCACCAGGTTTTGAAGATCACGAGTTTTCAAATCACGTTTTTAAATTGCACAAAGCTTTATATGGTTTGAAACAAGCACCTAGAGCTTGGTATGATAGGTTAAGTAAATTCTTAATAGAAAATGATTTTACAAGAGGAAATGTTGATAAAACTTGTTTTTGAAAAGAAAAGGTAAAGATTTACTTGTAGTACAAATATACGTAGATGACATTATTTTTGGTGCTACTAACGATTCTCTTTGTCAAGAATTTGCAAAGTTAATGCAGGGAGAATTCGAGATGAGCATGATGGGAGAACTCAACTTCTTCCTTGGACTCCAGATCAAACAATGCAAGGAGGGAATCTTTATCAACCAAACCAAATACACAAGAGAACTACTCAAAAAGTTTGGTATGGAAACAATGAAACCCCTCGGAACTCCAATGAGTCCTTCATGCAAGCTGGACAAAGATGAAGAAGGTAAAAAGGTTGACCAAAAGTATTATCGAGGTATAATCGGATCCCTTCTTTATTTAACAGCAAGTAGACCAGACATTATGTTTTCAGTATGTTTATGTGCTAGATTTCAATCTGAACCTAAAGAATCACATTTAATAGCTGTTAAAAGAATTTTAAGATATCTAAATGGAACTAAAAATGTAGGTTTATGGTATTCTAGAGACTCTACATTAAACCTAATTGCATATTCAGATTCTGATTATGCTGGATGTAAATTAGATAGAAAAAGCACAAGTGGTGCATGCCAATTCTTAGGTAGTAACTTAATCACATGGTTTAGCAAAAAGCAAAATTCAGTTGCATTATCAACTACTGAAGCTGAATATGTAGCAGCTGGAAGTTGCTGTGCGCAAATCCTATGGATTAAGCGACAACTTGAAGACTATGGTATCACACTTAATAAAACTCCCATAAGATGTGATAACACTAGCGCAATCAACTTAACTAAAAATCCGATTCAACACTCAAGAACAAAACACATAGAAATTAGATATCATTTTATAAGGGAACATGTAGCTAATGATGAAATTTGTTTAGATTATGTAAACACTGAAGAACAATTAGCTGACATATTCACTAAACCTTTAAATGAAGAAAGATTTTGTTATCTTAGAGGAGAGTTAGGAATTTGTAATCCTTTTGAATAAATTTTGAAACCTCTAAGGAAATATATCTAGAGTTCTTTCAAATTCTCAAAATCTTAAGGAAATTCTATCTAGAACTCATATCAATTTGATCTCTCAAAGTCCATGATTTTTAATCATACTCAAAGATCAAATTCTGGACTCAATTCGGATTCTCTGAATCTTAATCTATTTTTTCTCTGAAATTGTCTGGGAGCCGACTCGAGAGTATCGGAGTCGACTCGAGTTTCTGCTGAAACTCAGGAGTCGACCCCTCCTCTGAGCGAGTCGACTCGAGATCGTGTCCGTGCTCTGTGACTAGTCGGGAGCCGACTCCACACTTTGCGCGAGTCGACTCGATGTGGTCCCAGTCGAATTATTTAGGGCACGAGTCGACCCGACGGACATTTCATTCTTTCCAAATCCTTTCAAACCCTCTCTAGAGCTTTCCCAAAACCCTCCAAACCTCAAATAACCTCTGATTAATCAATCCTTCAAGATCAATGGCACCCAAAACCCGTGGAGCTAGCTCGAGTGGCGCCGGTTTGAAGAGAAAGAGGACCGTTCGACGACCCGTCCGCGAGCCATCTACGGATTCATCCTCCACCCTTCTGCTAGTGATCCTCCTGCTCCAGCTCCTACCCTTCAGGTAGATCTTCTAGCCAGTAGGATTGTCACCACAGGAAGAAAGGTTGATTTTGACTTGTTTGAGAATGAAGGATTCATAATAGGTAGACAACTAATTGAGATGGGATTTGAGTATATATGTTCATTGGACTGTCCCACCTACCCTGCTCTAGTTAAAGAGTTTTATAAGAATTTGACCAGAGGAGATGATGGCTTGGTGAGCAAGGTTAGAGGCATTGGTCTGAACATTACATCCTCTATTTTATCTAGATTGCTGAAATTACCCTTATCTGGACCATCTACCTTTGCCCCAGAAGATAGATCTCCAGCCCTCACTAGGCTGTTAGATAGAAATTTTGAAGGATTTGAAGAAGTGTTTGCTAGTCAATTGCCTTTGGAATTAAGACTACTCCACAATATTTGCAGCAGGATTTTGTTTCCCAAAATCGGCAGATTCGACTATGTTTCTGAGCGAGATATTTTTGTTATGGATGCTGTTGTTTCTGGGAAACCCATCAATCTACCTAGGATGATAATTTGGTATATTGCAGATTGTGGCGGGAAAAAGAAATCGAGTTTGCCCTATGGCATGGTTTTAACTAAATTATTTCTAAGCCAAGGGATTGTTTTTGGTGATTGTGAGCCAAAGAAGGAGTTAAGACATACAGATTATTATACTTTGGCTACCATTCATCGCATGGGGTTTGTTAAGAAAAATGGCAATTGGGAGAGAAGGAATGTTACTGAGGACAGAGATATAGCTGCTGAGGCCCCCAGACCTTCCTTGAGACATTCATCACCTGAGCCCCCTCAGTGCTCATCTGTTCCAGAGTCTGTTCCTGCTCCTACTTCTGATTCTACCCCTGCTCCTACTGTTGCTCCTGCTCAGTCTTCTACATTTTTATCTGGTAGTTTTTCTGATATACAGTTAGATCAGCTTCGATCATTATTCAAGTCTGAGATAAGTGATCATGAAAACAGACTGAAAGAAGAATTTAATGAAAAGTTTATGAACTTAAAGGAAGCCTTATATTCACTCAGTGATCGGGTTGCATCGATCGAGTCTACTCTCAGTTCATCTACCGGGTCCTTAAGTGAAGACTTAAAGAATATCTTTGGAGAACTTAAGGATATCTGCGGTGACTCGGAGACATACTCCCAATGCAATGCCGATCTTCAAGAAAAAATTACATCTGCTTGTACTTTTGTTGATGAAAAACTCAAAGACTATGTTAGACTTCAATGTGAAGGGATGAAACAGATTGTTGATCACTTGAATAGAATTACTAGAAGAAATTTTTAAGTTTTCATGTAATCTCTTTTTGATGTAATCTCTTTTTGATGTATTCAAGTTTACTTTCAATGCAATGAGCAAGTTTACATTTTCATGTACTTTCATTTTAAAGCAATGAGAAAGTTTGATGCATTACTTTTGTCTATTTCAATTATCAATCTCCTTGAATACGTTGAATGATTATCCTCAATTGATAAGTTTAATAGAAAAAGATAAAGAATATTATTGATATTAAACTTCCTAACCTTTTTGTTGATTACAAAAAAGGGGGAGAGTTTTTATTCAATCGTATATGCCTTGCCTTCAATTCAATCAAAGTTTAATTTTGAAAGAGGAAGAGCATAAGGGGAAGAGATAAATTGAATTTCATAAAGAAAATGCTTAAGTTTCTGATTTTGAAAAATTTTGAATGATTTATAAAATCAAGGTTCTTAGGGGGAGCTACCTCATTGAGGGGGAGCCTTTCCATGAACATAATAGTTGATTTTGGAATCACAAATTATTTTTCAATTTTATAATGCATATACTCAATGTTTTTGTCATCATCAAAAAGGGGGAGATTGTTGAGAAATTATTGAAACATAATTGCCCCAACTTTATTGATTTTGATGATTTCCAAAAGCCATGAGTACCTTAAAGAAAACAATGTGCTTATTTATCAAAAACCTTGAGCTGATTCAAATTGAAAGGAATGAACTATCAATGGTTATATCAAATGAGTTTTGAATCTATTAGAAAAAGGAGTTTCAAGTTCTATGCTTAAAAGGATTTCAAAAAGGAATTTTTACACATTATAATTCAATCAATGAATTCTTGAAACATGTCTTGAATCTATGATAAATGTCATATTTAATGTATTCAAGTCAAATTTATATTTTAAATTTAATTGGGACAAGTTTTAAAGTCTATCAGAACATTTTTCTGATATTTGTATCGCTCCCGAGCCGACTCAAGGGTTTCCGAGTCGACTCCCCAAAATGTCTGATTTTCTCGAGTCGACCCTTGGTTTTTCAAGAGTCGACCCCTGACTCCTTGCGAGCCGACTCCTGTCTGTGCGAGCCGACTCCGCTCAAATAACAGAACCCATGTTTTTTGAGCACTTCTCGAGTCGACTCCCCATTTTCCTCGAGTCGACTCCCAACTTTCGTGAGCCGACACTTTAGTTTTCGCGAGTCGACCCTTCAATGCTTAAAATGTTTCTATTTTTAGTAATCGACTTCGAGCCGACTCCCACAAAGCTCGAGTCGACTCCGCGAAATCTGGGCGCGATTTTTAATGATGACACATCAGCCCCAACGGTAAGATTTTTGAATAACGGCTATTTTTCCTTGTCTCTAACGGATATATTTTTGCAGATTCTATAAATAGAGAAGCTCTTTTCAACTCAGAATAATCGATTTTGAAAATCAAAGAGAGAAAAGAGTATCATTTAAAAAGAGGGAAAAATAGAGCATATTGAAAAATTCATCTAGCTTAAAGGAGAGTGATTCAAAAGGAGTGAAATCCAAGTGAAAATTTCGTCTACTCCTTCTCATCAATCCACAAGAGCCAAAAGAAAGTCCACAAGCATTTCAAAGGTCAAATCGGAGGATTTTCAAAAGAGAAAAAAGCTTCATCTCAACTCCAAAGACTTCAACGGTCAAGAATCTAGCTGAGGCGTGATTCAACATTTCAAGAGGAGTTAAAGAGAAGAAGGAAGAAAGCCCAAGCCTCTACCATCTGCAATACTATCAGGCTTTTCTAACCTTATATTATTTTGTACTTCATTTGTATATTTGCTCAAGGGGAGCACATTATTGTCCAAACACTTCTATTCTATTTGTTTGCTGATTCAATCAGTGGATTGAATTAGTGGTGGTTCGCATACCTCGTTGCAAGCAGGAGTGCTTGTGTTGGGTTAGTTGTGAGCCCGAGAAAAACAATGTGTAGGATTTTGTGCTGGTAAGCCCGAGTTAAAACCAGCTGGGTTCATTGTGCACCCGGTAAAATAACAAGTTTGAGTTGTGAACTGGGAAAACAACTCGGCTGTAATCTAGAGAGATTATAGTGTGGACCCAAGTGAATCTTGGGAGTGGACGTAGGTGTTGATTGCACCGAACCACTATAAAATTATCTTGTGTTTGCCGTGCCATATTTTCTCTTTCTCTATCTCTTTATATTTGGTTGTGCATTGCTTATTAGTTAGCCTCTCACTTGCACATCTTGCTAACTAATCAATTAAAGTTAAAAGGTCTTAAATTTTTTAAGAACCCAATTCACCCCCCCCTCTTGGGTTGCCATCTGGGCCAATAGGGTGCTATTGGGTCAGAGTTTCATGAAACCCATATTAGTATGTGCCCTAAATCCAATCGAATTAGATCTTAGTATGTACACATTTCTTTATAAATGCAAATCAAATTTATTAGTTTCTTTATCTATCCATCTGTAATTCTTATAAATATATTTGGATATATTTTACCTGTGAGATAAAGCCCAAAAGAATGTGAACTGTGCATATGAAATTTGTAATAGAGATTACAAATTGTGAGATCCAAAATTGCACATTATGGTTCCATTCTTTAAATTTTTCTAGTCGATGCGTGACATGATTGAGCACTGATGAACGCCGTTGAGACTAGCATACATCGCATATCTTCACCCTTGTGGTAAGCAGCTGATTTCGCAAGCTGAAGCATGGAGATACTTGGATAGGTGTGTGGATGCTCATTATTGTAACGATGCATTGGATGACCCGCACATAGATCCTATATGGATAAATCAATGTACCATACAAATTCTGCAAGCGTCATGTTCGGCTTTTCAACGTCTAGACTCGTCTCTTTAAAGAAGAAAGAGATTCGACGTAGAGCACTCCAGCCTGAAAATAATTTTTGAAATAGAGAAAGAAACATGGAGGAGTTTGAGATCTGGATTCCACTTTTGGAGGAGTTTTTGTGGTGCAAACCTCATCTTATCTCTTTTCAAACCAGTAAGTCTAAGGAAACATGGAATCAAAGTATTCATCATGACTTTTCTAAACCTTATCGTTTCTGTGGAAAATTAAAGCTATCCGAAGCCAAAGTTATTCGGACCAGACTTTTCCAAAGGAATTGACTTCGAACAACAAGACCGTGAACCAAAAGAGTTCATATATTTGAATGTAGCGTGTTAAGTTCAGCCAAGAAACAAATGTGTGGGTGGAACCATTAATCTTTGTTGCACTTGATTACGAAACAAAATCTTTCTACTATATTACGAAGGAAGGGTGATTAGGTAACAGTTTGGTTAGCTCCATCTACTCTTCATTTTTAATTTGCTTTTTGAAGCTTAGCCCATCTTTTTCTTAGTGTGGTTGTCTAGTTAGCGCGTCTTCGGGCAGTGCCTGTGGGCTCCCGTACGTCGTTGCCGCCGTTTGAAGATCCCATCCGCTAACAGGAAGGAAGGTGTCTGCCATCTTATTAGGTATTATATGTTAAAAGATATCAAGAATTAACCGAGCGTTATTTTGTTATTGATTAAATTTATTTTTCTGCAAAGCCCGAGCATCGCAATCAACTGAATCATCAAGTCAATGAAACGGAGTGATGTGTACACAAGCGTCCAGCTTCTCTTGGTTTTCTTAAAAAATAGAATGCGATAAGTGAAGAGAATTTATGAGCTGAATATTTTGTTAAGTAGGACCTCCGGCTTTCTGGAAATTGCTTCCCGCACTTAACCAAGTCCTCTCTCTACTGGCTAAAGAGAAAATTTCGGCCTCCCAGTCTTCCCTGCAGTGATGATTCTTGAAAATAAAGCTAATTAAGAAAATTTATGTGATGAAGAATCATAAATAAAAAAAAAGCATATGAAAGGGAATCGGTGTGCTCGTTAGTCTTTTTGGCTAGCAAAACAAGGAAGAGAGAAAAAAAGAAAAACGAAATCTAAAAGAAAGGTTTTGATTGTCAGTCGTTGATATTTGTAGGCTCCAACAGCCCATCCAAAATATTTTTGTCAAGTGGGTAAGAATTAAAAGAATTAATTTATTGCGATATCAAAGGAAGAGGAGTTTAAACAATGGTAAATTGTCATTGTCACCATCTTGTAATTTTTTATATAAAAAAAGCTTGCTATGGTCCATCTTATCTACATCCAAGAGAAGATAAGAAAAAAGAAGAAGAAGAAATAACTAGTAATATGTAGATTCATAGTATTTTAAGCTTGTAATCTTCGAACATGGAAGGAAAAAGGAAATGGCATGGCTTGGAGCCATAATTCTGCGTGCGTTCGAGGTGGTAAGCAATTTTTTCAAGCCTATGGTCCATGTAAACTTCAAAGAAGACTAAGGTATGAAACCAGCTTAGTCATCTTTATTACCCTCTATTTCAAATGATAAGTTGGGCAAAATATCGTTGCAAGTAGCTAGTTTCGTGTGGGTCTCATCACTTTAGAGAAGGCCAAAAAATACAAAAAGCCTAGTCACCCCAACCCTCTAGTTAATTTTTGAATTATTTAGGATAGGTCTCATCACTTTAGAAAAGGCCAAGAAATACAAGAAGCTTGGTCACCCCAACCCTCCAATTAAGCTTGGAATTATCTAGGATGGGTCTCATCACTTCAAAGATATAGTTAAGCTTAGAATTATCTAGGATGGGTCTCATCACTTCAAAAAATATTAAGAAATACAAGAAACTGGGTCACCCCAACCCTCCAGTTAAGCTTGGAATTATGTAGGGTAGGTCTCATCGCTTCAAACCAAGAAATACAAGAAGCTTGGTAACCCCAACCCTCCAATAAAGCTTAGAATTATCTAGGGTATGCCCCATCACTTCAGAGAAGACTAAGAAATATAAGAAGCTTGGTCACCCCAACCCTCCAGTTAAGCTTGGAATTATCTAAGGTTGGTCTCATCACTTCAAAGAAGGCTAAAAAATATAAGAAGCTTGGTCACCCGAACCCTTGAGTTAAGCTTGGAATTATCTAGGGTAGGTCTTATCACTTCAGAGAAGGCCAAGAAATACTTGATGTTTAGTCACCCCCAACCCTCAAGTTAAGTTTGGAATTGTTTAGGGTGGGTTTTATCACTTCAAAGAAGGCCAAGAAATATAAGAAGCTTAATCACCCCAGCCCTCTAGTTAAGCTTTGAATTATCTAGGGTGGGTCTCATCACTTCTGAGAAGGTCAAGAAATACAAGAAGCTTGGTTACCTAAACCCTCTAGTTAAGCTTTGAATTATCTAGGGTAGGTCAATCACTTCAGAGAAGACCAAGAAATATAAGAAGCTTGGTCACCTCAACCCTCTAGTTAAGTTGGAATTATTTAGGGTGAGTCTCATCACTTCACATAAGGCCAAAAAATACAAGAAGCTTAGTCACCCATGATCCTTTTGTTAAGTTTGGAATTATCTAGGATAGGTGTCATCACTTTAAAGAAGACCAAGAAATACAAGAAGCTTGGTCACCCTAATCATCTAGTTAAGCTTGGAATTATCTAAGGTGGGTCTCATCACTTTAAAGAAGACCAGGAAATACAAGAAGCTTACTCACCCCAACCCTCTAGTTAAGTTTGGAATTATCAATGGTCAGTCTCATCACTTCAGAGAACATCAAGAAATACAAGAAGCTTGGTCATGCCAACCCTTTGGTTAGTTAAGCTTGGAATTATCTAGAGTGAGTCTCATCACTTTAAAGAAGGCCAAGAAATATAAGAAGCTTAGTCACCCCAACCCTCTAGTTAAGCTTGGAATTATCTAGAATAGGTCTCATCACTTCAGAGAAGTCCAAGAAATATAAGAAGCTTGGTCACCCCAACCCTCTAGTTAAGCTTAGAATTATTTAGGGTAACTCTTTATCACTTCATATAAGGCTAAGAAATACACGAAGTTTAGTCACCCCAACCCTCTAATTAAGCATGGAATTATCTAGAGTAGGTGGCATCACTTCAAAAAAGACCAAGAAATACAAGAAGCTTGGTTATCCCAACCCTCTAGTTAAGTTTGAAATTATCTAGGGAGGTCTCATCACTTTAGGAAAGGCCAAGAAATACAAGAAGCTTGGTCACCCCAACCCTCCAGTTAAGCTTGGAATTATCTAGGATGGGTCTCATCACTTTAAAGATACAGTTAAGCTTGGAATTATCTAGGATGGGTCTCATCACTTCAAAAAAGATTAAGAAATACAAGAAGCTGGGTCACCTCAACCCTTCAGTTAAGCATGGAATTATGTAGGGTAGGTCTCATCACTTTAGACCAAGAAATACAAGAAGCTTGGTCACCCCAACCCTCCAATTAAGCTTAGAATTATCTAGGGTATGTCCCATCACTTCAGAGAAGACTAAGAAATATAAGAAGCTTGGTCACCTCAACCCTCCAGTTAAGCTCAGAATTATCTAAGGTTGGTCTCATCACTTCAAAGAAGGCTAAGAAATACAAGAAGCTTGGTCACCCCAACCCTTGAGTTAAGCTTGGAATTATCTAGGGTAGGTCTTATCACTTCAGAGAAGACCAAGAAATACAAGAAGTTTAGTCACCCCAACCCTCTAGTTAAGCTTGGAATTGTTTTGGGTGGGTTTCATCGCTTCAAAGAAGGCCAAGAAATATAAGAAGCTTAATTGCCCCAACCCTCTAGTTAAGCCAGGAATTATCTAGGGTGAGTCTCATCACTTCAGAGAAGGTCAAGTAAATACAAGAAGCTTGGTTACTCAAGCCCTCTAGTTAAGCTTGGAATTATCTAGGTAGGTCTCATCACTTCAGAAAAGACCAAGAAATGCAAGAACCTTTAATCATTTAGTATCAGCATGAAAACAATTTCTTGGGAATTCTCAAACTCAAGAAACAAAACTTTTTCTTCAACTTCTGTCTGCTAATTTGTATGACATACTCCTAAATGGTTTTGAATTAGAATGTTAGATGCCACTTAATTGCATGTAATTATTAACTCACCCGAATCGGAGAAATGGACTCATTTTGAGATCAAATAGGCCCCAAGCTCAGTTTTTTTATGGTTCTAATCATACATCTACCCCTCAAACTTCACCGAGATGATTTCATATTTAACAAAGATTTTTAACAAATTATGAGGTAGGCAAGTCCAAAAATCTTATGAGATTCTCTCCTTGCCTTTCAAGCAAGTGGTAAACCTATCCATAGGTTTACTCTTATGAGCGAGCAAATTGCATCATTTGATACAACAACCACTACCACCTTGATCCCAAACTAGTAAATAGCATCGTCCAATAGCATCTGGAAATGCAGCCACAAAGGGCATGGACAAATAAATTAACACTAGTACCATCAAAACTAATAGAATACACTAGTATGATCAAATTAATACCAGTCAAAGCAGTTCCAATATCATATTAATACCTACCAATTATATAGAACCTGCAAATCTTCGACCGCACAAACATGCCCTCCAATTATATGTTTTAGTACCATACATGGTTGTTTTATAACTGGTTCCATACAGTTCCTTAATATGAGCAAATGTGGACTGCATCATTTATAAGAGCTACAACCAATTGAATATTCCAAGTCAGAGAGACCATCATCATATGTCTTTCCCTTGATTCTCAATTCATATAAATTAATGTTGTAGAAAGCATCCCAAATACATAACTGATAGAAAACATGTAGCTAAGTTTGCATCATCTCTTCCCTCATATTCTTATGCTGATCGCACGTTTACTTAGGCTACCAACCAATAAACCTCCCTAACCAAACTAGTACTTGCAACTATCCCGCATAAAAAAGATAACGAAATTCCTAACCAAACTAAAAGCTGCCATCCCCCAGCAATCATATCATGGATTACATAGATGAACAGTTCCCCATTTTAGATGTTAATGATGATAAAATTTAAAATATTTTTATTGCCATCAGAGCCAGTCACATTGGCTCCGCCTTTATTGCTGAGCTCGGCAACATGCAGGTTTGCACAACAGAAGTTGAAGAGGTTGCCAAAAGAGGGTTAGAGGTGGACAAAGCCCTAAGCTTCTCTATGCGAGACTCGAAGCCCTGTAAAGGGGTGCTATTGGGCCAGAGTTTCGTTAAGCCCAGAGTTAAATCTTTTGGATTCCCAGTCTAACTTTTGCTTCTTGCCTGATCCATTGAAGGATTGGGTCTGTTCCGGTAACGAAAAATTCATTGGCTTTGAGTCAGGCAGAAATCAACTCTGGGTATCTATCAGGTATCATATTATATATTTGAAATAATAATCAAGCAAAAACAATCTACATTTTGAGAAGCTTATTAACGAACTGTTCTTTTTGCTCTGCAGTTCTCATTCCCCGTCTACTAATTTTGCAATGATCAGAGTAGTCACCCTCTCAAACAATGAGAAACTGGCAGCAAACCTTTACAGTGGAAGTTTGTTCTGTCATTTCAACTATGGCTTCTTTTTTTCTGAGAACAAGATGGGAGAAAGCCAGGCCAAAATCTGGTGAGGGTAGCATTGAAACCAGGTCAGCGATATCCAACACCCAGCGATGTTACCCACTCAACTAGTTGGCACTCTCTATAATCACAGTGTCACTTGTTCTCAAGTTGTAACATTAATAAAATTTCCTGATCCTCTCTATAAGTTTGAGGTGCTTGATCTTTCTCACCACAACTCGATACGAAAATTTCCAACTTGGCTCTTCAAAAGTCAAACTTAAGAATATCGTCTCAGCACCGGTTCTGTATTGTCATCTTCCCAAAGTCCATGTCATATACTTTGAACTGCGGCAAATCATTGATCCCTGTATGCTGTAATCTACCAGCAACAAAGATTTTGTGAAATTAATTTCCCTTCTTCTGGCAGGAATTGAAATCAGAATAGGCAAGCGTGCAAGCAAAATATTTGAAAATGCTAAAAGATAAAGTAGCTGAGCTATTATGTGATGAGAAGTAAAACTATATCATCAATTCAAAGAGTGACTGCTTTGTATAGGACTGTTGCAACAAAGGCGATTAACATATCAACATAGGAGGCATCAAGTCCCATCATCCATGAGTCCACTGATCTATTATTATGAGCATAAGTATGTACTGATGCGCTGCATGATGGAAAAATGCATTGAAAAACAATGTCGCTGCCTTGTCATTAAAAAATGAAAAACAGAATCTATAGTACGGGCCAGAATGTGGAGGCAACACACCAAACATTCGATAGAAGAAATTGGTATCAAGGAGGAAACACACACCTTAACAACAGTAATTAGAACCTGAACTCAGTTTAGAATCCACATGAAGGCCTGATCGTCCAGTTTTCAGATGTACTTCCAATCCATCTCACTGGAAAGTCTAGCACATCCATCCATCAGAAACTTGGAAGAAGCAACCAATAAAAATACCATCCCTATGAACACCATTCTAAAATATCTTCTAATGAGTGTATAGACGAGCAAGCTCTATTACTGCCATCTTTCTTTAGGTTATTCCTTCTACCAACCATCCACTATTTCAACTTTCAATCTGTTTCATCTCTTTCAGGAACATTCCCATGCTTGAATGAAAATAGTGCCAACACCTGATCTTACACGGACAAATAGTCTTCTGATAGCAATTTAATATGATACACGGCAAACTCATAACCCGATGCAAGAAAATGCCAAAAATCTCCAAAAGAAATCCCTAGGAATAAAATAATTCTTGGATATCTTGATCTATAAAGGCACAGAAATGTTGACCGGAGAAGAAATTTTATCTATAAATTTGCTATATGGGACATCGCCGTTACTTGCCTATTTATCACAAGTGGCGAAATAGTAGACTCCATGATGGAAGTAGAGAGCATGGAGTCAAACCAAAAATGTTGACCAGAGAAGAAATTTTAATGCAATTAGAGCACATAGCTGCTGAACAGTCCGGAAAGCATCCAAACAATAAACATTGAAAGCGAAAGCGTGCACCAAATGAGTTGAATTGGTATAAGAAGAGCATTTTCTTGAGTTGGAGTATTGGTCATCATTAAAATTGAGACATAACTTAGATGTAATACATATTGAGAAGAATATATGTGACAATGTCGTGAAAACTTTATTAAGCATCGAAGGTAAGACAAAAGACACATATAAAGCAAGAGAGGATCTGGCTTCAATGGGGATCCAAAGGGAGTTGTGGTTACAAACTCAAGGTAATAGAGTTTATAAGCCTCCTGCATCTTACACCTTAACATTGGATGAAAGAAGACAATTCTGTAAGTGGCTAAAATCTGTGAAGGTGCCCGATGGATATTCTTCCAATATTTCAAGGTGCGTAAATGAAGGTGATGGAAAGATATCCGGCTTGAAGACACATGATTGTCATGTACTACTTCAAAGATTGTTACCTATTGGCATTCAACCATTCTTGCAGAAACATGAGAGTAGTACTTTAATTGAGCTTTCTAATTTCTTCCAACAACTTTGTTCAAGGACATTGTATGTTAGGGATTTGGAGTTGTTACAAGAGCAGATTGTGGTGATCTTATGTAAGCTTGAACGAATTTTCCCACCAGCATTTTTTGACGTTATGGTGCACTTATCAATTCATTTGCCTTACGAGGCCTTACTTGCCGGACCTGTTCAAAGTAGATGGATGTATCCTTTTGAAAGGGCACTTGGTACGTATAAACAATACGTACGTAATAAGGCTCGTCCGGAAGGTTCAATTGCAGAAGCTTATGTTGCCAACGAGTCTCTAACATTTTGTTCAATGTATCTTCGAGGCATAGAAACAAAATTCAATCGTCCGGAACGAAATTTTGATTCGGATAGCCATTTGGACAAGCAATTAAATATATTTGCAACTCGTTGGTGGCCTCTTGGAAAAGGAAGAATGGTGCATTTAGATGATAAAACTTTAAAACAAGTACATTGGTACCTCATCAATAATTGTCCAGAGGTGCAACCATTTCTCAAGTAAGTATACTTGTAAAATTATTTCTTCATATCATGCAATTTTCTATAGTGCTCATTAGCGTAATGTTCTCTATAGCCAACACATTGATCAGCTAAATTCAACTAGACCGGAACAACTGGACCAATTACAAAAGGAAAGATTTTTGGAGTGGTTTAAAAATGAAGTAAGCCTGTACATTCATTTATATTGTCAATTAATTATCATATGTCTTTATTTCAAATGACGTTGATGTTTGGTTTATCAAGATGTTAAATAAGCATTTTGCTGGGGCATCTGAAGCTACTGATGAGCTTTATTCATTGGCTATTGGTCCCGACAGTCGTGTGTTCTCGTATACTGGCTGTGTGGTGAACGGCGTTAAATTTATCACTATTACTCGGGATGTTGGCCATAAAATATAGAATAGTGGCATTTGTGTTCCCTCTACTCATCTAGGAGAAGAAATTAACTTTTATGGTATATTATTAGAGGTCTTTGAATTTCATTTTGTTAAAGGTTGTAAGGCGATAATGTTCAAGTGCAAATGGTTTGAAACTAAACCAAAGCACAGGAGAATGCAACAACATTATAATATTACAAGTATAAATATTAGTTCAGAATGGTACAAACATGAGCCATTCATTTTAGCATCACAAGCTGAAAAGGTTTTCTACTTGGATGATTTGAAGAACAATTCTAATTGGAAAGTGGTATACAAGGTTAGTCATCGTCATTTGTGGGATATTCCAAAAAAAGATGATGATGTTCAGGAAGAAGTATATCAAGAAGATGATTCAGTAGCCCTTCGATTCACATGTGAGCAACCTAACATGGACTTAATAACATTTCGGCATACGGACACTGATGCTGAAATAGTTGCAACTCAAGAAAACATTAGAGGTCATAGTGATGTCGGTCAAGATGACTTTATATGCGAAGATGTTGAGGAGGACGACACACTGACTGATTATGACAGTGAGGGATCTATACATAGTTCTGATATGGAGGATGATGAAGAAAATGAGCATATTAGTAATGACAGTGATTAATTTGATAGTATTCATTTTTTTTTACTTATTATAACTATATGTTCTTATACTTTCTTATTTGTTAATTCTAGTTTGTATGTTTGTTTGCAGATGTCTTCGAGAGATACTCCTGCTACATCGAGGCAAGATGATTCTCCTTACATTCCAGCTCTGACAGAGGGGTCATCTGTCGGCGCATCATGTAACAACTCTACTTTAAACTTATATTATTTGGCTATGTTTCTTTATGTTATTTTGCACTAATTTAGTTCATTATGTTTTGCAGCTATATCATCAAAGAAGAAGGGCCGAGGTCCTGCTCGCGGATACAAGTCCGCACATCTGATTGATACGCGTCGTGGACAGAAGTTACCTATTCTTCTGCTACCTGAGGTTGGACGACCATTGGGTGAGTTTCGCTCTGAGTTTCTGACCGAGATAGGAGTGGTTGTATGTGACATGGCACCACTTGCGGTCAGGAAGTGGAGTGAGATCACTAATGCACAGAAAGCACCTATGATCGATCGACTTCAGGTCAGTATAATTGTATTAGATTACTTTAGATTACATTTAATGTACTTAATATACCTTATAACTTTTATAATATATATATATATATATATATATACTTGCAGGAGAAGTTTGATCTTGATATGAATTTAGATCATATTAAAAAAGGTATTGAGTTTCAAATGAATAAAGTTTATCGAGAATTTAGATATCGGCTTCATATCCACTTCATTAGTCACGGTGGGGACACAAGTGTGAGATTAGCAAAACAAAATAAGCCATCTCGTGTCTCGCAGAGTGACTGGGACTTTCTATGTGATTACTTTTATTCAGATGAGTATAAGGTAAATACATTCATACAAATATTTTAATAGTTTATTTATTTTTATAAACTCATGTAACCATTTTCATTAATTCTTTGATGTAGAAAAAATCAGAAACAAATAAATCTAATCGGGAATTGCAGCCATATGCTGCTCTCACTGGATCGAAGTCTATACCGGCTCACTCTTATGATATGGTAAGGAATACTGTGAATCTAGTGCTTTATATTCTAAGCATGAACCTAGGTATTCGATGCATGGGTCTAGTTGGTCTGAATTTGTCATCGTGTTGTAATGCCTGCGTATCTTATTGATTGAGAATGGTTGTTTTATGTTGGTTGTAGGTTTGTTTCTTTATGTTTGAATATGCCATGAATTGGTTTAGATTACGTGGAAATTTTATTTTTGTATTATAGAAGGCAATGCAAGCAATCCAGTTATAAAACAATTTATGGGAAAGAAATGTTTAGATTAATCTGAATATAGGTTACGGATGAATATTGGATAAAATTTCAGACAGTGATAATGTGAATAATCTGGTTGCTATGACCTGTAATAAGCTCCAAGTGTGGTCATGATGCATGTATGGTAATCAGCATGCATGCTTCAAACATAGCACGCATCCAAACTATTGCAGCTGTCTTGCCTTTTGAGTCTATTTCAGTTGTCCTCCAGCCATGGCCGGACCTTCCCCCCTATCCTTTTAAGTTCGCATTATTAAAATTGTTAGATGTGTTGGTTATTCTCTTGGAGAATTTCTGTTAGTAAGCAAAAGGACAAAAAAAAAAGGGAAACCTGCGCCGCGTTGGTGGCCTTCACCTATCTGGGTGTATCCAAGTCTCTTCTTTGGATCCTGATGGCAAGCCAAACACTGTTAGTAGACAGAATGGCATTGTCTTACTTAAAAAAGCTAGGAGATCTTTTGTAGCTCCCTAGCAGTTATGGATGATTGCCTGTGTGCTGTTGTTAGTTTTAATCGAGGTAAGCATAAAGACTTCTCATTGTTCATCTTCTTGCAATCCATAGATTGCAGACTTGCATACATCTGGTGTTTGTGTTGATCTTTGAACTACCAGCATGTTCTTCATTTAAACAATCAAAACTCTGTTAAAATAGAAGCAAAGAGGTGCCTTTAGATACAAAATTTTTCAGCTATTCCTCTTTTGTGGTAATTGCTACGAGAGCTAATAGGAAAGGCCAGCTGCAATTTTCTTGTCTATGATGGTGTTAAGTGAGAGAGAGAGAGAGAGAGAGAGAGAGAGTACTGGGATCTTTTCAGATTAATTCAACCAAAATAGGGCCCTTTGAAGTGAACTAATCTTTGCTGGGGATGACTATAAGATGGGCCGAAAGGACTGAAAGTGGGTGGCAATGGCTTGCATATGTTTCAGGGGTTAATATGGGTTTGCCCAATAGAAAATTGAGAAGTTTAGGTTAGGATGTATGTTTTAGACTTTTGCTTGGAACATGGAACTTTGAACTATCATCTGGATAGGTTATATAGAATTGTCTATAATGCTTTGATGACAATGTCTAGTGATCATTTATTAGATGTGTTTATGACCTCTCTCTCTCTCTCTCTCTCTCTCTCTCTCTTGCATGTTCAAAGAGCAGGAACTATGTAGAAAATGTTGTGGAAGATCAAGAAATTGTCTCCTGTTATATCTCAACTTAAATCCTCCAAAGCATATCCCTGCTTTTGACCCCATTTGTCCACCGGTACTTCCAAGGATTAAAGGCATATGAGCATCTAATATTTGATTGTGATTTTCCTTGAGCTGTTTGGCTTTCTTCTCCTCTCATTCTTTGCAGTCCATGATCATGCAGTGCATTTAAAGATTGGGTGGTCTCACGGTTAGATCCACCTGGTTTTAAGGATAAGACTGATCACTCTCAAAGTCATATTTGCTGCTACCACTTCATGACGTTTTTCAAAGGCATCTGAACTGGTACCTTGGAAAGTTTATTATTCCTTACTATAAGTTCAAATCCTTGCATTCATTTGAACGCCAGAAATCTAGGAATGAAAAAGTGGCAATATTGCAATTGTGATGTTAAAATCAGGACTAAGCCCCAATCAGAAATGCATAGTTTCACTGTGTAAATTTAGACAATAATCCACTTACCCAAATTAAGAGCCTTTGAATATTTAAGTGCTCATGTTGATTAAAGGACTATAAAAATGTAGCTTATGATTGAATAAAAACTTGGATATAAACCTTTAATTTAATGATTATTTGTTAACAATTGATAATTGTATTAAATTATTCCATTGATACATTGATAATTGTATTAGATTATTGTCTTAAATTATTGTTTTAAATTATTATTTTTTCTTTTCAGAGAGATCCTGTTACTGGAGAGGAGCCATCAAGACTTCATCTGTGAAATACTCTTCATTTTGATAAAAAGAAGAATCAATGGATAAATGAAAAAGCTGAAGAAACCCATGTAAGTTTTATCAATTAAAAATACAATATTATTGAATGTAATGTTTTATACTAAACATATTGAATTTGTTTTCTTTTCATTGCAGGCATAGTTAATAGAGCGACTTTCCTTATAGGACTCTACAGTAGAACCAATCAATGAGGATGTCATTTTGGAGGAGGTTTTAGGCTCTAGATCTGGTTATAAAAGAGGATGGGGTCCATTACCGAAGGGTACATCGAGAATTAGAGGTAGTTCTTCATCTTCTGAAAGCTCACAATTAAAGGGTAAATTACATGAGTGCCGAGAGCTCATCGCTCAGCAAGAGAATAAGCTTGCTCAACAAGAAGATAAGCTCGCTCAGCAAGAGAAGACTATCCAGGATCTACAGGCGACGACTGCTGAGCTCGCTGCTTTCATGCGATAGTTTGTGCCTGGATATCATCTTAGTGGATCCCAGCAGACTTCACCTCCATAGTACATGTATTTTTTTTAAATTATATATTTTTTGAAACATTGTATATGATGATTTTATTGAAATGAATAGAAACTTTATTAAAGTATTTTATGAAACTTTTATATTAGAAAATTATTTCTAGTATCGTTGCTTTAATATTATATTATTGTAACAGGTGCAATACAAAAAAAAATATTAAAATAAAATTTTAATATTTTTAAAATTTAATTAAAATTTTATTACGGCGACTTATTTTCTCCGTAATATCAACCTATTACGGCAAAATAAGTCGCCGTAATAGGTTTTTAATAAAATTTTAAAAATATTAAAATTTTATTACGACGACTTATTTTCGCCGTAATATCAACCTATTACGGCAAAACTACATCGCCGTAATAAAATTTTAATATTTTTAAAATTTTATTAAAAACCTATTACGGCGACTTATTTTCGCCGTAATATAGAAGAAACTTCTCAAAACTATGGCCATACAGTGTTTCAAATTTAGCATAATCATAGACACTAGAAAAGAATAGAATAATATATCCTCAATTGGTTGTCCAAAAACATATGTATGATATAATCATTCAAAATATATAGATCAACCTAGAAAATAAATTAGGGAAGAAGCCATATATAGTCATATCAAACCTGATTGCAATGATGATTTTGCATTATTATATTGAACAATAGCTTTCTTTGCTCCGTTACAAGGTGCAAAAATAAAGAAGGCTTCTCTAAAATGAATCAAGCACTATTTATCTCACCTATGATTCCGTTGCATGCGTGTCCACTTACGTGCTGCCATTAAAATCCTGCCAGTGAAGGAATCCACATAACCATATAATATAATGAGAATATGTTGCCCAATGCGATGGCAATACAATAGAGAGATACAACCCCAAAAGCCTGCCGCGAATGAAACAGCAACTATTGCAAAGAAGATGGCATCATCCACACTGCTATCATCATGGCTCTCTCCTTCAGGTGGTGCAATTGGACTTGGGTCAGATGTGCATGTCTTCTCTATTGGCGGCCCATGCAATCCAATGTTTTCCTCATAGCTACTCACATCAAAGGTAGAAAATTGGTCTTTGAAATCTGGCGTACATCCAGATAGGTTATTGTAAGCAACAGAGAAGACCTCCAAAACTTTAGTTGAGTCAATTGCCTAGGTATCGCACCACTTAATTGATTATGTGATATATCCAAGCTCTCAATCTGATTGAGTTTCGAGAAAGCTTCAGGGATTGGACCTGTTAGCTGATTGTATGATAGATTCAATAGTATAAGATTATCTAGATTTCCCATTTCTGGTGGGATGCTTCCTGTCAGCTTGTTTGCAGACAAATCGATTGCAGACATCAAATCCAAATGATCTGATAGGTAGGCATATAGCTTGCCTTTTGTGATGAGTTGTACCACCATCAAATTTATAGAAACTGTTGCCGCCGGGATCCGTCCTCCGACTCGGGCGCGGTCGATCCTCGGGGAGTGGGGTGCGGTGGACCTGCAAAACAGGAAGCCCTGCACGCGGAAGGACGCCGGGGGTGGTCCTCCGCGGAAGGCCCTCCGACGCTCAAGTCAGTGAGGAAGGAATCGGCGATCAACCAGACAATGAGGAGGTGGATCTCTCCGGGAGACCTCTCCAGGGGGGCCGTCAATCGGAGGCTCTGGTGAGGGCAGAGCACCGACGAGCTGCCGGGAGAGAGAGAGAGAGGTAACCCTAGAGTTTTTTGTGTGTCAAGGGTTGCGTACCTGAGGTAATCCGCCAAACTAGTATTTATAGACTGTCACCTGGGGACTTGAGCATCTTCTGGAAGGTACTGAGGTTGTTAAGATTCGGGGGTAGACAGAATCAGGCCGTTGTGGGGCCGTTGGAATCCACGCCTTGTCTGTTAAGGGATCGATGACTGGGAGAGCCCTTCGATGTCTTGGGATCTGGGTGAGTAGACCTGGGGCGGTTATAATAGGTCTTAGGCCACGTCTTAATATGATCCCCAGCTCGGGATGCTGCTTGGGTAGACTTGAGTTCTCCCGCGCCAGGTTCCGCGGAGGTGGACGCCGGGGCGTGGATCGCTAGGTGGCAGCGGGCTATGGAAGCCCGGAAGAAGCCGAGCTGTGGAATCCCGGAAGAGGCCGAGCTACGGAAGCCCGGAGGAGGCCGAGCTACGGAAGCCCGGAGGAGGCCGAGCTACGAAAGCCCGGAGGAGGCCGAGCTACGGAAGCCCGGAGGAGGCCGAGCTACGGAAGCCCGGAGGAGGCCGAGCTAGGGAAGCCCGGAGGAGGCCGAGCTAGGGAAGCCCGGAGGAGGCCGAGCTAGGGAAGCCCGGAGGAGGCCGAGCTACGGAAGCCCGGAGGAGGCCGAGCTACGGGAGCCCGGAGGAGGCCGAGCTAGGGAAGCCCGGAGGAGGCCGAGCTACGGAAGCCCGGAGGAGGCCGAGCTAGGGAAGCCCGGAGGAGGCCGAGCTACGGAAGCCCGGAGGAGGCCGAGCTAGGGAAGCCCGGAGGAGGCCGAGCGGAGGGGGTCAGCCTTAGCCGTCTTGCACGAATATCAATGCAATGACGATTTTACCCCCTAACACATGCCCCCCACTCCCTAGTTCGAAGTGTAAGTTCGGGCGTAGGGAGTATAAGCCCAAGCGGCGCGCCTCGATGGGACGTTTTGGTCTAAACAACCCGTGCAATGATGCCTTAATTAATGCGATAGGGCCACCGTACCTCCGGAGGTGAGGCTTCTCCACTAGCGATGGTTGAGATTGTGCCGTACCGTGAATCCCGATCGATATGGGGGTATGTCGAGGCGATCCCGGATGCCTCGAATGGGGTGTTCCGCCCCTCCAGGGTGGTTTCTTGGCGGAGAAGCGAAGTGACAGCTGCCCTGCGTCTATATATACGCGCATGTGTGCGTGTTTGTGGCGTCTTCTTACTTTGTCTTCAGAAGAGCGTTGGCCTCTCATCCTCTTCAGCGTTCACCGTTTTCGCTCAGGACTTCCTTCGACCGAGATGGCGATGAGCCCTGGAGACGTAGCCTCAGAAATTGTCGCTGGAGATTTGGGGAGGATTCACCAAAGGTATGGTCTGCCCATGGATGTGGTTTTGCGGGTGCCGGGACTCGAAGATAGGGTCACCCGGGACTTGGAGTCTGGAGTATTCGTCTATGAGGACAGTTTTAAGGCGGGTCTTCGTTTCCCTCTCCATCCCTTGGTGAAGGAGATCATGACCCATTACAACATTTGTCCATCGATGGTGGCCCCAAATAGTTGGCGGAACATCGTCGGATTTATCTCGATGTGCCACCAGATCCAAATCGTTGCGACTCTCCCCCTTTTTCGCACCTGTTATCACCTAACTCCCGGGCGGAAATCGGAGTGGACCTCCATTGGGCCCCGGAGGTCTTTTAATGTCATTGCGGATAAGCCCTCTTCCATCAAGGGGTGGAAGAGTCGATTTGTGATTGCGGAGGGGAACATCGGGTCCGATTTCCCTCGGCGATGGGGGGAAGTTGCGAAGGATGCGGAGACGCATCCGACCCTATCGGTGCAGGAGGAGGAGGACCTAGACGTCCTTCGTAATGGACAGACGTTTTCGGCCAACGACCTGTTATCGGAGGGAGCTCTCTTTGCAGCCGGGCTCAGCCCTTTGGACCCTCAAGGTGAGTTTCTTTTCGCGCTGCGTATTTTTCCCGGTTACTGCGCTTGGGTTTGAGTGTGTGAACTCCGGTTTGGCAGCCACGAGGTTGGCGTTGTCGAGCCTCTCCAAGAGGAAGAGAGGGAAACGTCCTGGGGATGGTAGTGGAGCGGCCGACCCAAAAAGAGGGGCCACACATCCGCAAAGAGCCCGCCGGACGCTGGAGCAGCTGCTACAGAGGCAGTAGTTACAGGGGCGCCTGGGGCGAAGGAGGATACGGGGAGGGCGGCCGTGGCGCCCGAACCTCTTGTTTTGGAGATTTCAGATAGTTCGGATGAGGCTCAGCTGGCTCATCTGACCGCGCCTCCCTTGAAGGAGGAACTCGTGACGCGTCCAGTGGAAGCGGTCGTAGCGGAGGGGTCCATCGCCCCCGTGGAGTCGCCACTGGCTCCAGCGGGAGAGGGGGAGGAGACGGCCGCAATGGGAGGAGTTCGGGAGGGGCCCCTGCTCGGCCTATCCGCTGGGGAATCCGGCAGCAGTGAGGTTGGGCCGTCCTCGATGGGTCAAGAGGTGGTTCAAACTGAGACCTCGGGGGAGCCCGCGGAGGGGCCGCAGGTGGTGGCTACTGGAGAGGGCGCACCGGTGGAGGGAGCGCAACAAAGTGGGGGTCCCACGATCGGGGCCCCTTCGAGGAAGATTTTGGGGAGATTAGCGCTTGGGCTGGCCGAGCTATCTGAAGAGGCTCAAGCCAGGGCCCTGACGGAAGAAGCTGAGAGGCTGCAGGCCACTCAGCTGGGGATCGTCCAGGCCGGTCCCTCAGGCGGGGTTGGTCAACCCAGTGGCTCGGAGGCTAGCATCGACGAGGCGTTTTCCGCCATGATGAGGTCGGTCCTGCATCCGGGTGCGGGTCCATCGACGGACGAGCTCGCTGACCGGGGGTTGATAGATGCTGCATTCGGGCAGCAAGGTGTAGCTGAGGATATTCATCTTCTCCCCGCCATAGATAATACAACTTTGATAAAGATGACCCGGGACTATGCTTCGAAGGTGAGTCATTTTCCCAGCGTGTCAGATGTTACCCGATGGACTCCGTTGTGAGCGCTTACTCAATTCTTGCTTTTGTAGGGGGTTTTGCTTTCTCGGGCAATGGGCTGGCGCTTGAGTCTGGCGACAGGGGCCAGCGTCCAGGCCCGGAGGGAGAAAGTCGAGCTCCAGTCGCAGCTGAAAAAGTCTGAGCATTTCGCGGAGCTCATGGACACGATGGATAGGAGCTCGAAGGCGGCCAGGGTGGCACACCAGCTTGCTGTGGACGAGGTGTCCAAGCTGAAGCACAGGGTGGAGGAGTTACAGGGACTCCTGGCGAAGAGTGATGACGCATGCCGGGAGTTGGCCAAAATCAAATCAAAACACTCCGCGGAGATGGTGGCGATGTGGCGGGACCACGGCGAGAGTCTGGGCCGGTTGAGGAGAGAGGCCGACGACGAAAGAAAGCGCCTGACTAGAATGTTGGGCGAGGTGGAGGAGACGTTGAAAAAACGTAATGACGAAATCGCTGGATTGAAGGAGAACGCGAAGTGGCAACAAGGAATAATAGGTCGAGTGAGTGGCGAGTTATCGCAGGCTCGCGGGGAGATTGAAACCGGACGATCGAGGATCAGTACCCTGCAAGAGAGGGTGGAGTCGATCGGCGCTGACAGGACGAGGGCCCGGAGCGAGGCTGAGGAGCTGGCCGGAAGGTTGGCCAGGCGAGAGGGGGAGGTATGCTTTTATTTCCCCTCATATTTCTATTGGTTCCCTATGATGCCGATTGTCCTTGACTTTTCCAGATGGCGAGGATGGGGTCGGAGATTCAGGATCTCCAAAGTGCGTTTGCGTCCGCTCGCAGTAGGAGCTCGGAGCTCGAGATACGGTCTAGCAAGCTCGAGGGGCGAAACGCCATCCTGGAGGCCCAGGTGGCTGAGGCCGAGAAACGGGCCACTGAGGCCAACATGCAGCTCGCTATTCTCCAGGGGAGGCAAGATGCTATGAACGTAGATGCATTCCGTTACGGGATGGAGGAGTGTAAGCAGAGGATACTTAGCGGACACCCGGAGTGGGACCTTTCTTTTCTGAGCATCGAAGACTCCGAAGACGGCGAATCCGCAGAAGAAGAAGATGAAGACGAAAATGTCGACGTTTCTGACGCTGGCTTGGCGGCACCCCTGGTCCCAGTAAAGCCGTAGCCTCCGAGGAACAGTCACAAATCGTTGCAGAGGAGGTGAAAACATCAGAGAAGGGCGAGCCTAGCCGTGCACCTGCAGATGTGGCTGAGGGCACTCCCCAAACCGGTGGAGCTCCTGGCTCTTAGGGGCCGCTCCCGTATCTTCTCCCTTTTAAACATTTGACATTTCTCAGTAAAGGGATTTCCTGTTTTTATCTAAGTGTTTTTCTTGCGTGACTTTGCTGTTGTCTAGTGAACGACCCTTGGCTCGTCAATATCCTTGGGTCATCTTTAATTTGAGACCTGGAAAATGTATTGGCTCGGGTCGATCGGTAAATAGGTCGATTTGAGCCGACAAGTAAAATGGATCGGCCAGGATCGACGGGCAAAACGGGTCGGCTGGGGCCGACGAACGAAGTAGGTCGGCTTGGGCCGACGGACGAAAATGGATCGGCTAGGGCCGACAGACAAAACGGGTCGGCTGGGGCCGACGAACGAAATAGGTCGGCTTGGGCCGACGGACGAAGTAGGTCGGCTTGGGCCGACGGATGAAAATGGATCGGCTAGAGCCGACAGACAAAACGGGTCGGCTGGGGCCGACGAACGAAGTAGGTCGGCTTGGGCCGACGGACGAAAATGGATCGGCTAGGGCCGACAGACAAAACGGGTCGGCTGGGGCCGACGAACGAAGTAGGTCGGCTTGGGCCGACGGACGAAATGGGTTTTCGTGCTTCCCGCCATCCTGCCAGCTGTCCCGCAGGCAATTCGGTTTTTTCTTTACCATAAGTGGAGATACGGCAGAGTGGGGGTATAAAGCTGTATCAGAGCTTTCCGGAAGGTGTTCCTTTTCCATATCGCACGCAACCGTCCACTATTGGACAGTACCCTTTTCAAAGGACGATTTTCTGAGCCCGCCGATTTCCGAAGCGTCAGCGGACGATTTTCTGCATTTAATGACTGCGATCCGGGATCAGGAAAGGATCTCCGTACGCTTCCTGGCTCAGACGGTGAGTTCGGCGCGCAGTGGGATGCTGCGTTTATCGTGAGAGGCCATGTGGAGGCGTGGTACAGGTGTTTGAATCTCGGGACTCACAGCTCTGATGGCTCGTCCCGAATCCCTTCTGTCTATAAAAAGGGAAAAGAGGCGTCTCATCTGGTTATCCCCAAAGTTCCTTTCTTGTTGGGATTCTTACCACACCCGCTCCTCTGTTGCTACGAGTGGAGAGATCGACTTTTCCTTTCATGGGCTCCTTGCCGCCGAATAGCTGGGGCGACCGAGGAGCAGCTGAAGAACGGCTCGTCCTTAGGGGACGAGTCTCGGAGATCATATGGAGAGCGCACATGGAGGGGGCAGAGATCATACGGAGAGCGCACATATGCGCTTCCGTTGTGGTCTGCGGCTCCTGCTGCGGGGGTTGCGGGTCAGGAGGCGTATGGACACCCCCGTAGCACGCGCAGGCCCTCCCTCTTTCGCTGGCTTAGGTTCCCGCGCCTTCTCTGAGGGGAATCCTTGCCACGGGAGGGAGAAGATGGGAGCAACCGGGTTCGGATGGTTCCCGATTCCCTCGAGTGGGCGGCGGCCCGTGGCTCGGCACTCCCTTCTAGGGGAGTGGATTGGGCCTTTGGGATCCTCAGAATCAGCATCCGCGGGCCATGCCTCAGTTTGGATTTTTTAGTTCATCCTGCTCAAGCGGACTTGGCCGTTTCCTGGTTTGCATGATTTCTCGATCCGGATGTTGGAACATCGTAGTTGTCTAGGCCTGCCTTGGAGCAGTTGCCCGAGTCTTGTATTTGCCTTTATTTTATGCATTTCAATGCTTTTGTAACGCCTATGAGGCATTTGTAATTGATCATGATGGATAATAAAGAGAGTTACACCCCATTTCTTAATCTGTCTTTTCTTGTGCCGATCTCATTGCTATTTGTCGTTTGTGGGGTATAAAAGTGTCCCACTCGTCCTTAGACGAGGATCCCATGATGCCCGAACTAGTTGAGGTCCGTATGCGGCGGTGCAAAGATAGTTCGGCGAACACACTCCTTGCTTAGGTCAGGAGTATGGTATTTTGTGCTCCGTTTTTATCGGAGCCCGGAGTATCGTGGGTCGGCTTTGGCCGAAGTTCGGGGAGCCTTCAACCCTTTTTGCCATGGTTTAAGGATTTAGTCCCTCGAGATAGTTGAGTTTCGGGGAACGTCTTACTTGGCTCTGCCAAGGTTTGAAGAATTTTGCAACTCGGCTCTGCCGAGGTTTGGAGAGAATCTTGCTCGGCCATGCCAAGGTTCGGAGAACTTTGTAGCTCGGCCCTGCCGAGGTTCGAAGAATTGATAGCTCGCCCCTGCCGAGGTTCGGAGAACTGATAGCTCGGCCCTGCCGAGGTTCGGAGAACTGATAGCTCGGCCCTGCCGAGATTAGGAGAACCGATAGCTCGGAGGGAGCGAATCAGTCGCCGAGCGGAACGGTCGGCGTGTTTGCTACGCTTTTACCGGCGATGCTCTTTTTGAGGGGACAGATCGTCGATTGGGCGTCGGACTCTGTTCCCACGCGTTTTTCGGAAAAGGGGGCGGTTTTAAGAGGCTTGGGGAAGCGTCGAAAGTATTTATTGCAGGAGGCGGCAGATAGGGAAGATGCCCTGTTTGCACTTTCCGATCTGCCTCGGGATAGGGCGCGGCCTTTCGGATTCCGTACACATTAGAACGGCGACACATGGCAAATTTTTACGGGTCGGCGTCCGCGGTACGGCTGAACTGGATACCCTCCTAGCGGGTATAAATATGGCCGAGGGGGACAGGATCTGGCCACCTTTCGGATTGAGCTTAAAAGAAAATGGATTCTCCGGCGCGGTCCTCAACCGACTCGCGTTCTTCGGTTAACAACCCGTCAGATTCGAAGGAGAGAGCGATCTCCGTGACTGTCGACGGGCTGGCCCTTGCGTCAAGCCTCGCAACCAATGAGCGGCTCGCCAGGACCGCTGAAGAGTTCCTGGATATTTCGGTTCGGGAGGCGGAGGCCTCACGTTTGGTAATGGGTCGGCAGGAGGAGGAGATCCGGCTGCTTCGTCAGCAGGTGGCCGACCTGACCGCTCTTCTGGAGAGGTTGTTGGGCTCTGGGGGCAAGTGACCCCAGGGTCTCTGCCTATCCTTGTTTTTGCTTTCCCGCAGTTCCTTTGTAATCCCCCCCTCTTTATGAATGGAAAATGGTCCTTGTCTATCTGCGGAGTTCTTTTCTTTCAAGAGTTTACGGCCTTCACTCGTATGTCGAACCTGGGGGGGGAATGTGCCCTTGTTCGTTTTTTGCGCGCTAATGTAGGCTCTTTGAACGATGGGCTATAGGGGCGCTACCCGAAGGATCCCCAATGGTTAGAGAGGGTATTTGCCTAACTCTTCCCGGGACCTTCGGTCAGTTACGCGAGGCTTGATGGCCTTGAGAGTAGTTTCGCCAACGGCGGCTCATTCTCGCACGCCGATGGTATTTTACTCGCCGTACTTGTCTTTCGAACCCGGCGGAGTCCTTCGGGGACTATTTGGGGGTCGCCCGACTTTGGTCGGGGCTTGCGGGTTTAGACTTTTCGTCAAGGTCTCCATCTCGCCTTGTCATGGGAGATTTATCGCTCGGTCCCGCCGAGGTTCGGAGAAATGTTTTACTTGGCCCTGCCTAGGTTCGGAGATTTGTTGCTCGGCCCTGCCAAGGTTCGGAGAAATGTTTTACTTGGCCCTGCCAAGGTTCGGAGATTTGTTGCTCGGCCCTGCCGAGGTTCGGAGAAATGTTTTACTTGGCCCTGCCAAGGTTCGGAGATTTGTTGCTCGGCCCTGCCGAGGTTCGGAGAAATGTTTTACTTGGCCCTGCCAAGGTTCGGAGATTTGTTGCTCGGCCCTGCCGAGGTTCGGAGAAATGTTTTACTTGGCCCTGCCAAGGTTCGGAGATTTGTTGCTCGGCCCTGCCGAGGTTCGGAGAAATGTTTTACTTGGCCCTGCCAAGGTTCGGAGATTTGTTGCTCGGCCCTGCCGAGGTTCGGAGAAATGTTTTACTTGGCCCTGCCAAGGTTCGGAGATTTGTTGCTCGGCCCTGCCGAGGTTCGGAGAAATGTTTTACTTGGCCCTGCCAAGGTTCGGAGATTTGTTGCTCGGCCCTGCCGAGGTTCGGAGAAATGTTTTACTTGGCCCTGCCAAGGTTCGGAGATTTGTTGCTCGGCCCTGCCGAGGTTCGGAGAAATGTTTTACTTGGCCCTGCCAAGGTTCGGAGATTTGTTGCTCGGCCCTGCCGAGGTTCGGAGAAATGTTTTACTTGGCCCTGCCAAGGTTCGGAGATTTGTTGCTCGGCCCTGCCGAGGTTCGGAGAAATGTTTTACTTGGCCCTGCCAAGGTTCGGAGATTTGTTGCTCGGCCCTGCCGAGGTTCGGAGAAATGTTTTACTTGGCCCTGCCAAGGTTCGGAGATTTGTTGCTCGGCCCTGCCGAGGTTCGGAGAAATGTTTTACTTGGCCCTGCCAAGGTTCGGAGATTTGTTGCTCGGCCCTGCCGAGGTTCGGAGAAATGTTTTACTTGGCCCTGCCAAGGTTCGGAGATTTGTTGCTCGGCCCTGCCGAGGTTCGGAGAAATGTTTTACTTGGCCCTGCTTGGCCCTGCCAAGGTTCGGAGATTTGTTGCTCGGCCCTGCCGAGGTTCGGAGAAATGTTTTACTTGGCCCTGCCAAGGTTCGGAGATTTTCCTGTTCAAGCAGATAACTCGGTTGTGCCGAGGATTGATAAGCAGCATCTATTTCCATTTACGATTTATGGCAATATGGGATATAACCGATTCACACAATAAGTTGTGGGAAAATAGACAACTGGCGGGGCGTAAAGGACATACCCTATTGATAGTATTTGCGGAGGTTGTCCGAGTTCCACGTTCGGGGGACGGATTTCCCTTCGAGGTCCTGCAGCTTGTAGGTTCCTGGCCCAATGACCTCCGTGACTTGGTACGGGCCTTCCCAGTTCGGCGCCAGCTTTCCTTGCTCCAGCGGTTTGGATACAGAAGCTTTCCGGAGGACAAGGTCGCCAGGTAGGAAAGTCTTCCCCTTGACTCTGGAGGCATGGTACCGAGCCACCCTCTGTTGATAGGCGGCCGTCCTGATTCGGGCCTTCTCTCTGACTTCCTCCACCAAGTCGAGGTTGGTGCGGAGTTGCTCGTTGCTGGCTTCTTCCGAGTAACTCTCCACCCGCAAAGATGGGAGGCCCACTTCCACAGGGATGACGGCCTCCGTACCAAAAGCCATTCGGAATGGGGTCTCGCCCGTCGGGATTCTCGGAGTGGTGCGATAGGCCCACAAGACATGGTGCAGCTCATCCGCCCACCTGCCTTGGGCTCTAGAGAGGCGAGCTTTGATTCCTTGGAGGAGAGTCCTGTTGGTTACCTCGGCCGCTCCGTTGGCTTGTGGGTGCCCGACCGAAGTAAGGTGGTGACGAATTCCATGCTCTTCGCAGAATTGGCGGAATTTGGAATTGTCGAACTGCTTGCCGTTATCGGTGATTATGGTGTGGGGGAGGCCGAACCGGCAGATGATGGACCTCCACACAAAGTCTCTGGCCCGGGCTTCGGTGATTTGGGCAACTGCTTCCGCTTCAACCCATTTGGTGAAGTAGTCAATGGCGACAAATAAGAATTTTCGCTGTCCCGTCGCCAACGGGAATGGGCCGAGGATGTCCATCCCCCACTTGGCAAAGGGCCAGGCGGAGGATATGGAAACTAGCTCGGCGGAGGGGAGCCTCTGGATGCTCGAATGTCTCTGGCAGGCGTCACAGGCTCGGACTAGATCGTCCGCATCTTTCTGCATGGTCGGCCAATAATAGCCTTGCCGTAGCACCTTGTGACATAGGGACCGGCCTCCCAGATGGTTGCCGCAGATCCCTTCATGTACCTCCCGTAGAGCATAGTCCGCCTCGGATGGGCGGAGGCATCTGAGCAGCGGCATAGAAAAAGACCGCTTGTAAAGCTGGCTGTCAATCAATACATAGTGGGTCGCCTGCAGCTTCAATTTCCTGGCCTCCCTTCGGTCGGACGGGAGCGACCCTTCTTTAAGATAGCTGAGGATAGGGTCGAACCAGGATGGTTCGGTCTCGATTTGCATCACCCGGTCAGCTTCCATGATACTCGGCTTCTCCAGAGTCTCCAGATGGAATTTTTGTTCAGCATCCATTGTCTCCGTGGTTGCCAATCGGGAGAGTAGGTCGGCACGGGCGTTTTCCGATCTAGGAATTTGAATGATTTCAAACTCTGAAAAGTGAGGAAGTAGGCCGCGCACCTCTTGGAGATATCGAACCATATTGGGTTCTCGGGCTTCAAACTCCCCTCGCACATGGCCGGCCACCAGCTGAGAGTCGGTGAAGGCGCTAATCTTTTCCACCTTCAGGTTGCGGGCGATCCGGAGACCGGCTAACAGGGCCTCGTACTCGGCTTCGTTGTTGGAAGCCGGGAAGGAGAATCGGACGCCATATTCGAAGATCATCCCCTCCGGGCTGGTGAGAACCAAACCCGCACCGGAATGATGGGCGTTGGACGACCCATCGACGTGAAGGAGCCACCGAGCTTCAGGTTTTGGTCCTTCGGGACTTTTTGGGGTAGAGCCGTCTTCCGGGATGGTGCACTCAAGGAGGAAGTCGGCCAGCACTTGAGCTTTGATGGCCGGGCGAGGTTGAAATTGTATGTCGTGCTCGCTTAGTTCGACGGCCCATTTGGTCATCCTCCCGATGTTTCTGGACGGTGGACCACCGCCTTGATGGGTTGATCGGTCAGGACCGTCACTGAATGTGCTTGGAAATATGGTCGCAGCTTCCGGACCGAGGTGATCAAGGCCAGCACTATTTCTCGATCCTGGTGTACCTCGTCTCCGCGTCGCGGAGCAGCCTACTCACATAGTAGATCGGTCTTTGGATCTTGCCTTCTTGCTTGACCAGTACCGAACAAACTGCTCCCTCGGAAACGGCCAGATACAGAAACAGAGTCTCCCCTGGGACCGGACTACTAGAAGTGGAGGCGAGCCGAGGTACTTCTTGAGATCTTGAAATGATTTCTGGCATTCAGGAGTCCATTGGAAATTCTTGGCCGATCGGAGGGTTTTGAAGAAGGGGAGGCACCTCTCGGCTGACCGAGCTACGAAGCGGTTAAGGGCCGCTATTCTCCCGGTCAGGCGCTGGACCTCTTTAATGGACGCTGGGGGCGCCATTTGTTGGAGAGCTTGAATCTTCTGAGGGTTAGCCTCAATGCCGCGCTGGGAGACCATGAAGCCGAGGAACTTCCCAGAATTGACGCCGAAGGCGCACTTGGTTGGGTTGAGCTTCATTCCATACTTGCGCAGCGTGGCAAAGCTCTCCGCGAGGTCCTCAACATGCCGCAGCGCTTCCTTGCTTTTGACCAGCATATCATCCACATACACCTCCATGTTCCGGCCGATTTGCTCCTTGAACACCTTGTTGACCAGGCGCTGGTAGGTCGCTCCTGCATTTTTAAGACCGAAAGGCATAACTCGGTAACAGTAGGTACCTCGGTCGGTTATGAAGGCTGTCTTTTCTTCATCCTCGGGGGCCATCCGGATCTGATTGTAGCCCGAATAGGCATCCATGAATGACAGCATTTGGTGGCCCGAGGTGGCATCCACAAGCTGGTCGATCCGAGGGAGGGGAAGCTGTCCTTCGGGCATGCCTTGTTGAGGTCGGTGAAGTCGATGCAGATCCTCCATTTGCCATTCGACTTCTTCACCATGACGACGTTTGACAGCCAACTGGGTAGTTTACCTCTCGGACAAAGTTGGCTTTGATGAGTTTGTCGACCTCTTCTTCAATGGCCTTTTGCCGCTCTGGGGCGAAGCTTCTCTTTTTCTGCTTAACGGGCCTGTGCATCTCGTCCACATTGAGACGATGGACGAGGACTTCGGGGCTAATTCCTGGCATGTCGGAGGCGGTCCAGGCGAAGATGTCCGCGTTGCTTTGGAGGAATCTGATTAGCTCGCGACGAGGCTCTCCCTCAAGCAGCGACCCGATCCTTTGTGGTTCGGTCGGGCCGAGCTACGTCCAGCGGTACTTCTTCCAGCTCTTCCACCGGTTCTCCCCGTTGCTCGGCGAAATCTTCGCGGGCGTCTAGCCCGTCAACCTCGGGAATTCTGGACTGAAGGCTCGTGACAAAACATTGCCGAGCCATGGCCTGACTTCCCCGAACTACTCCAACTCCTTGCTCGGTGGGGAACTTCATAGACAGATGCGGGATAGAGACAACCGCCTTAAGAGACATCAAGCCGGGCCTGCCGAATATGGCATTGTATGGGGACCTGAGGTCGGTCACTAGGAAGTCGGCTTGTACAACGGTTACAAAGGGCCAGGTTCCTGCGCGGACCGTCAGGGTGACGATTCCTTCTGGGATGATGACGTCGCCGGTGAATCCCATCAAGGTGGAATCCACGGCTCGAAGGTTTTCCATGAGCAATTTCATCCTGGCAAACACACCGAGGTACAAAACGTTCACCGAGCTTCCACTATCAACCAGGATTCGGCTTACATCATAATTGTTCAAGTTTAGGGATACAACAAGTGCGTCCTCATGGGGAAGCTGTATCCCAAGAAGATCATCATCAGAAAAGGAAAGCTCGCCCGTGCGCGCCTTCTTTGGCACCGGTGCATCACCATTGCCCCCGGAGCCCGATCCGCCGGCCTCTTCAATCATGTTGATGCGGCCAACCACGGGCGGATTTGGTGGAGGAGGGAGTTGTGGGAGCTCAGGCTGGCGATCACCTCCTTGTGGTGGCTCGGGTGCTCTTCTGAACTGGTCCAACCGTCCCCGCCGAATCAGTCTCTCGATCTCGTTCTTCAGCTGCCAGCATTCTTCAGTGTCATGGCCATGCTCCCTATGGTAGCGGCAGTACTTGGCGGGATCTCTCGGGTTGGGTTCCCTCGGAGAGGTACTGGTCGGGGAAGCTGGCGCTCTATCTCCATGAGGATTTGTGCCCGGGGCACAGTCAACGGAGTGTAGCGATCGAATCGCCTAGGGGGACTCCGGGAGCGATTCCTTGGCGGCGGCGGAGGGACTCTTTGGCGGCGAGGTGGGCTTGGCCGACGGACAGGGCGGTGTCTGTCGGGAACTTTGGGCTCTTGCTTCTTCTTCGTCTGTTCAGCGCGGGCCATTCTCCGCGACTCCTCGACCCGAGCGTATTTGTCCGCAAGGGCCATCATATCAGACAGACACGGGGGGTAGCTGACTTCCATTGCCAAATAGAAGTCGCTCTCCTTTGAAACTCCCCCCGCTAGGGCGGACATGGCCACCTCATGATTAAGGTGGTCCACCTCCAACATGGCCTTGTTGAAACGGCCAAGATAATTTCTCAAGGACTCCCCCTCTCTTTGCTTGACTTCGGAGAGGGAGTCGGATCTCCGTCGGTGGCGGCGGCTGCTGACGAACTGGCCAATAAAAAGGTGGCTCAGCTCATCGAATGAATCAATGGAACCCGGTTTCAGGGCGTTGAACCAGGTTCGGGCGGATCCTCTGAGGGTGGACGGAAAGGCCCGGCAGAGGATCGCATCAGATGCTCCATGGAACATCATTATTGACCGGAAGCTGCTGAGATGGTCGTCCGGATCAGTGGAGCCGTGATAGGGCTCGACGGTTGGCAGCTTGACATGGGAGGGAATCACTTCCTCCATGATCCCCTTAGAGAAAGGGATGCCCTGCTCTGCTTTGGGCTGAGGCAGGTGGATCTGCTTGGCGGCGTCCAGCTCCTGACGCATTTCTTGGATCTGACGGCGGATCTCCTCCTCACCGGCGAGAGGAGCAGCCGGGCGGGAGAACCGCAAAGATGGTGTTGAATCATGGCGAGACGTTGCCGGAGAGAGGGAGCGGGCTCGCCGAGATCTGGGAAGATCTCTATCGCAACCGGTTCGAGGGACCGGTTTGTCTCCCCCGGGGCGACGTGGGGGATCCGCTGATTCACGCGGATCAGAGGAGGAGGTTGCCGGTGAAGAGGAAGTCGTCGTTTCTTTCTGGGGATGCGAAGCAGGAGGAGGTGCAAGACGCTCCTGGACCAGGTGGGTGAGAGCCTGGACTTGTTGGACCAGCGTAGCAAACTGGTCCTGGGTCACCGGAATGGCAGGCGGCGACGGAGTCTCGACAGGTGGGGGTTGCGGCGCTGTGGCGCCAGTCGGATCAGGCCTCTGGGAGGCGACCTGATCGGGAGCATCAGAGGTTGCTCCTCTCTTCCGGTTGGCCATCAGAGAGGTTCTTCTCCGGATCAAGATCCTTGTCTCCTTCTTTCAAGTTTTAATGGGACTTGAGGCCCTTCCTCTAGCGCCAATCTGTTGCCGCCGGGATCCGTCCTCCGACTCGGGCGCGGTCGATCCTCGGGGAGTGGGGTGCGGCGGACCTGCAAAACAGGAAGCCCTGCACGCGGAAGGACGCCGGGGGTGGTCCTCCGCGGAAGGCCCTCCGACGCTCAAGTCAGTGAGGAAGGAATCGGCGATCAACCAGACAATGAGGAGGTGGATCTCTCCGGGAGACCTCTCCAGGGGGGCCGTCAATCGGAGGCTCTGGTGAGGGCAGAGCACCGACGAGCTGCCGGGAGAGAGAGAGAGTAACCCTAGAGTTTTTTGTGTCAAGGGTTGCGTACCTGAGGTAATCTGCCAAACTAGTATTTATAGACTGTCACCTGGGGACTTGAGCATCTTCTGGAAGGTACTGAGGTTGTTAAGATTCGGGGGTAGACAGAATCAGGCCGTTGTGGGGCCGTTGGAATCCACGCCTTGTCTGTTAAGGGATCGACGACTGGGAGAGCCCTTCGATGTCTTGGGATCTGGGTGAGTAGACCTGGGGCGGTTATAATAGGTCTTAGGCCACGTCTTAATATGATCCCCAGCTCGGGATGCTGCTTGGGTAGACTTGAGTTCTCCCGCGCCAGGTTCCGCGGAGGTGGACGCCGGGGCGTGGATCGCTAGGTGGCAGCGGGCTATGGAAGCCCGGAAGAAGCCGAGCTGTGGAATCCCGGAAGAGGCCGAGCTACGGAAGCCCGGAGGAGGCCGAGCTACGGAAGCCCGGAGGAGGCCGAGCTACGAAAGCCCGGAGGAGGCCGAGCTACGGAAGCCCGGAGGAGGCCGAGCTAGGGAAGCCCGGAGGAGGCCGAGCTAGGGAAGCCCGGAGGAGGCCGAGCTACGGAAGCCCGGAGGAGGCCGAGCTACGGGAGCCCGGAGGAGGCCGAGCTAGGGAAGCCCGGAGGAGGCCGAGCTACGGAAGCCCGGAGGAGGCCGAGCTAGGGAAGGAGGAGGCCGAGCTAGGGAAGCCCGGAGGAGGCCGAGCGGAGGGGGTCAGCCTTAGCCGTCTTGCACGAATATCAATGCAATGACGATTTTACCCCCTAACAGAAACAAATGGGTCACAGCTGTCATCATAAAAGCCGAAGAACCATTGGCCTGGAGGCACATATGGATATAATAAATCAAGTCTCTTGAATTGCATTTTACCAAAGCAGGAGTGTATTGATCCTGAAAGATTATTTTGTGAAAGGTCCAAAACATGTAAAGACTGTAGCTTGCATAGCTCAACTGGCACAGGGCCTTCAAGTGAATTTCCCCTAAGATCAAGAATCTCCAAATACATTTCATCTCCTATCTGTCTTGGCAGTTTACCTGAAAGCTGGTTATTGCTGACATCCAATGCTGTAAGGTTTGAAATATTGAAATAACTGTTTGGAATGGGCCCTGTCAAAGTATTCCCAGCAAAGTTGAGAAAATGGATGATGAGAAACAATGAGGTAATGACCCCGAGAGGTTATTGTGCGATAAGTCCAACACCTGAAGATCTGTTAGATTACATAAATGATGTGGTATTTGGCCACAGAAATAATTTCCTCCAAGATTAAGGTACATCAAAGTGGTAGCGTGTCCTATACTCTTAGGTATTATACCTGATAATTGGTTGTTATGGACATCCAATATAGTTAACCACCGATAGGCTGACAGATTCCTTGGCAATGTTCCAGTGAACTTGTTTCCATTTAGATAAACATATGAAGGCAAAGCATGACCATAATTTGTGGTAAACATCATCCCACTCAAGTTGTTGTTGGAAAGCTTCAAGATATACAATTCTGTGCAATCAATCAGTAGGCGAGTTGGTACTTCACCGGACAAATTATTATTGGACAAATCCAAGGATACCACTTGACTCATGTTACCCATTGAGGGAGGGATATTTCCAATTAAATGATTTGAGGATAAATTCAGGGCCGCCATATTTGGAAATATTGTGCCAATATTTGTAGGGATCGATCCACTGAGAAAATTCATAGAAAGATCACATGCCAACATATTTTCTTTCGAATGCTTTGGCAATTGAAATGTGCCCATTATTGAGTTATTTCTCAAGTTCAGAAATTCCATTTTGGTTAGACTTTTGAACAACCAAATTGGAAACTTTCCTGATAGGTTGTTGTGGGAAAGATCAAGAACTTTTAACTTGTATTGAGAAGCAAGAAAGGCTGGTGTTGCAAGGGCATTCACGTCAAGTTTGCAATTGGATAACATGAGAGACGATAGTTGGAAGGAGGGAACAAACTTTCGATCGTCAAGATGTATCAGCAATTCCTTGTTGTTAGAAAATGCGATATATTCTAGCTTTGAAAGATTAGCAAAGGACGAAAATGAGAAATGCCCATCAAATCGGTTGTAAGAAAGATCCAAATGCTGTAGTGAAACTAGAGCTGCAAAGGTATCTCGTGGAATATTACCCATCATTATATTATGAGAAAGATCTAAATATCGAAGAGAACCCAATTTCTGTAGAGATAAAGGAAGACTTCCATTAAGTAGGTTGCTAGAGAGATCCAACTCATGCAAGTTCTGTAGTCCACCGAGCACTGCAAAAAATATAAAAAAAATAACATAAAACTTTTTGCTCCATAATATGAACAAGGTAATAAAACTTTTTGGCTACTTCTATTTTCTATTCTTTTTTTTTTTTTTGACTTGGGTGAGTCAACTTGACAACTCAGGTGAGTCATACATGTTTAAACAAATATTAAATAGAAAAATTAAAAAATTAAAAAAATTAAATTTTTGAATAATCAAGAATGTAATATTTGAAAATTATAATAAAATAATATCCATTTAAAATTTGTATGCTCCACTCATCAATTATAGTTACTAACTAAATATGGCTGCACATGGTGTGAACATAGCATATTTGATGGAATTAATATTTAAATATACAAGAAAATGATGCAAGTAAAAGGCACAAGTGGCTTCAGATCATGAATTAAAACTCATTTTAACTTGCTAAAGCCAACTTAGAAACATCATTTGATTAAAATTGGGAAATATGGCTTTGACAAATTTTCTAACTTGATAAGTTAACCAAGTCAAGAAAGAGCTTGGCCAAACGTCATAATTCTATTCTAAATCTTGACAAGTGATATCAAATTTTAACTCATCAATTTGAAAATTAGAATTGGCTTGGCCAAGCCAACCAGTCAAAATATCTAAGTTTTTATCTTTGAATATGGGGAAGTTTGCTAGCTCAAAAAAAAAAAAAAAAAAAAAGGAATATGCAAAAACTCTTTATCAAAGGAATAAATATTATACCTTGCGAAGATAGTGAACTAGTTAGATTATTTTCATCCAAATATAAGTTAATAAGAGAAGTCAGATTTTTCAAACCTATGGGTATCCTTCCTGTGAGCTGATTAGATCCAAGAACAAGCATACTAAGCTTATGTAATCCTTGCAGGCCTGTAATAGGGAGCCATATATATCAATTAAAAAGATAATATATACCATTATACTTAACGTGCTGATGATCTTTTGATAGAAACAATTATAGAAGACTTCGTAAGTTAAAATTATTACCTTCCATATTAAGTGTACTATTCAGCATGTTGCCTCTTAGATTCAGGATACTAAGTGAAGATAGATTTTTGAAAGATAATGAAATATTTCCAATGAAATTGTTATAGCTGAGATCAAGGATCTCCAACTTGCTTAATCCTGAGATGACTGTACAAACAAAATTTGAAAACAAAGAGAATATAAATCCAAAATATTTATGACGAGAAGATAAAAAATATGAACAAATTAAAATTAGGATAACAAGTTGGATGAGAGAGAGGCTGACGCATCTCCGATAGCAATCCAAAATTTGATTGTTGGACCAATCAAACTGTATAGGATTTAACAAATGATTAATTAAATCTGCAAAGCTCAAAAGCATGAGCTTCGAAGCTCATCTTATACTATTGTTCAGGTCACTCTCTCCCAGAGACAGTAGTATCTCCCTCTTCTCCATGTAGGTGGTAAAGTGCAGTTGTGGTGAAAGAAAAAGGATCTAAGCTTTAATAGAGAGTTTGATGAAAGATTAACTCATAAAAGTTATAATTATGTTCTAAAGCTTAACAAGTGAAATAAAATTCTCACTCGCTAGACTAAATTGATTTGGATTGGCCAACCCAATCAATCAAACTACCTAAGTTTTTAGCTTTGAATATGAGGAAATTTGCTAGCTCAAATAAAACAAAAAGGAAGTACGGAGAAACTCTTATTCAAAAGAATAAATATCATACATTGTGAGAGTAAATTAACAAGTAGATTATTTTCATCCAAATATAAGTTATTAAGAGAAATCAGGTTTCCTAAAGCTATGGGTATCCTTCCTGTGAGCTGATTAGATCCAAGATCAAGTACTCTAAGCTTCTATAATCCTTACAGGCCTATAATAGGGAGCTATTGATATCAATTAAAAGATAATATAAACCATTATACTTAATATATTGATGATCTCTTGATAAAAATACTTACAGAGGACTCTATAAGTTAAAGTTATTACCTTCCACATTATGTTTACCATTTAGCATATTGCCTCTTAGATTCAAGATACTGAGTGAAGATGGAAATTTAAAAGATAATGGAATACTTTCAATGAAGTTGTTATAGCTGAGATCAAGGATCTCCAACTTGCTTAATCCTGAGATGACTGTTACATACAAAATTTGCAAACTAAGAGAATATAAATCCAAAATATTTATGATAAGAGAATAAAAATATGAACAAATTGAAATTAGGCTAACAAGTTGGATGAGATAGAGGCTGACGCATCTTTGATAGCAATCCAAAATTTGATTGTTGGACAAATCAAACTGTCTATGGTTTAACAAATGGTTAATTAAATCCTGCAATGCTCAAAAGCATGAGCTTTGAAACTCATCTTACACTGTTGTTCAGATCATTCTCTTCCAAAGAAAGTAGTATCTCCCTCTTCCCCATGTAGGTGGTAAAGTGCAGTTATGGTGAAAGAGAAAGAATCTGAGCTTTAATAGAAATTTTGACGAAAGATTAACTCATGAAAGTTATAATTCTGTTCTAAAGCTTAACAAGTGAAATAAAATTCTCACCCGCTAGACTAAAATTGATTTGGATTGGCCAAGACAATCAATCAAACTACCTAAGTTTTTTGCTTTGAATATGAGGAAATTTTCTAGCACAAATAAAAAAAAGGGAATATGGGGAAACTTTTATTCAAAGGAATAAATATCATACATTGTGAGAGTAGGGAAATGGGTAGATTATTTTCATCCAAATATAAGTTAATAAGAGAAGTCAGATTTTTCAAACCTATGGGTATCCTTCCTGTGAGCTGATTAGATCCAAGATCAAGCACACTAAGCTTCTGTAATCCTTGCAGGCCTATAATAGGGAGCCATAGATATCAATTAAAAAGATAATATAAACCATTATACTTAATATGCTGATGATCTCTTGATAGAAGTACTTACAGAGGAATCTATAAGTTAAAGTTATTACCTTCCACATTATGTGTACCATTCAGTATATTGCCTTCTAAATTCAAGATACTGAGTAAAGATAGATTTTTGAAAGATAATGGAATACTTTCAATGAAATTGTTATAGCTGAGATCAAGGATCTCCAACTTGCTTAATCTTGAGATGACTATACAAACAAAATTTGCAAACAAAGAGAATATAAAACCAAAATATTTATGACAAGAGAATAAAAAATATGAACAAATTAAAATTAGGCTAACAAGTTGGATGAGAGAGAGGCTGACGCATCTCCGATAGCAATCCAAAATTTGATTGTTGGACAAATCAAAGTGTCTAGGCTTTAACAAATGGTTAATTAAATCCTGCAAAGCTCAAAAGCATGAGCTTCGGTACTCATCTTATGCTATTGTTTAGGTCACTCTCTTACAGAGACAGTAGTATCTCCTTCTTCTCCATGTAAGTGGTAAAGTGCAGTTGTGGTGAAAGAGAAAGGATCTAAGCTTTAATAGAGAGTTTGACGAAAGATTGACTCATGAATGTTACAATTCGGTTCTAAAGCTTAACAAGTGAAATAAAATTCTCGCTCATTAAACTAAAAATTAATTTGGATTGGCCAAGCCAATTAGTCAAATTGTCCAAGTTCTTAGCTTTGAATATAGGGAAATTTGCTAGCTCAAATAAAACAAAAAGGAAATATAGGGAAACTCTTAGCCAAGAGAATAAATATCATACCTTGCGAAGGTAGTGAATCAATTAGAATATTTTCATCCAAATATAGAAAATTAAGGGAAGACAAGTTTCCCAAAGTTATGGGTATCCTTCCTATAAACTGATTAAATCCAAGATCAAGCACTTTAAACTTCTGCAATCCTCTTGTAGACTTGTCATAGGGAGCCATAGATATCAATTAAAAGAACAACATAAACCATTATACTTAATATGCTGATGATCTTTTGATAGAAATAATTACAAAAGATTCTGTAAGTTAAAGTTATTACCTTCCACATTAAGTGTACCATTCAGCATGTTGTCTCCTAAATTCAGGGTACTAAGTGAAGATAGATTTTTGAAAGATAATGGAATACTTCCAGTGAAACTATTATAGCTGAGATCAAGGATCTTCAATTTGCTCAATTCTGAGATGCCTGTTACATACAAATTTTCCAATGAAAGAGAATCTAAATCCAAAATATTTATGATAAGAGGATAAAAAATATGAACATATTGAAATTAGACTAACAAGTTCGATGAGAAAGAGGCTTATGCATCTTTGACATCAATCATACAATTTGACTGCTAGATAAATCAAGATATTTGGGGTTTAACAAATAACTGATTAAATCCTGCAAGGCTCAAAAGCACGAAATTTGGTATACTCATCTTGTGTTGTTATTAGGTCACACTCTCCCAAAGGCAGCAGTATCTCCCTTTTTCCAATGTAGGTGGTGAAGTACAATTATGGTGAAGGAGAGAAGATTTGAGCTTTAAAAGAGAGTTTGACGAAAGATTGACCCATAAAAGTTATAATTTTGTTCTAAGCTTGACAAGTAAAATGAAATTCTTACTCGCTATATTAAAAATTGATTTGAATTGGCCAAGCCAATTAGTCAAATTGTTTAAGTTTTTAGTTTTGAATATTGAGAAATTTGGTAGCATAAAAAAGAAAGAGGAATATGGGGAAACTCTTTGTCAGAAGAGAAAATATTATATCTTATGAAGGTAGTGAACTAGTTAGGTTATTTCTATTCAAATACAAGATATTAAGGAAAAATAAACATCCCAAACCTATGGGTATCCTTTCTGTGAGTTGATTAAATATAAAATTAAGCATCCTAAACTTCTACAATCCTTGCAGCCTATGATAGGGAGCAATGGATATTAGTTAAGAAGACAATATAAACCATTATACTCAATATGCTAATGATCTCTTAACAAAATTAATTATAGAGGACTCTATAAGTTAAAGTTATTAACTTCCACAATAAGTGTGCCATTTAGCATATTGCCACTTAAATTTAGCGTACTAAGTGAAGATAGATTTTTGAAAGATAATGGAATACTTCCATTGAGGCCATTAAAACTAAGATCAAGGATCTCCAACTTGCTCAATGCTGAGTTTTCTGTAAGATACAAAAGAAAGAGAATTTAGATCAAAGATTTTTACATCAAGACGATAAAAAATATGAATGGGCTTAAAATGGAGTAGAAAGTTGGATAAGGGAAAGACTAACCCATTTGTGATAGCGATCCTATAATCATATTGTCAGACAAGTTAAGATGTGTGAGCTTATGAAAGCAAGAAAAAAGGCTAAAATTCAATGGCCATTCCAAAAATTGCCAATACAGAAATAAACTAGATTCCATTAAGACTCGGAAGCATGAGCTTTGACACTTGTGTTGTTATTGCAGGTGACTCTATCCTAAAGGCAACAATCTCTCACTCTTCCCCAAGTAGGTAGTGGAGTGCGGTTATGGTGAAAGAGAGAAGATCTAAGCTTTAACATAGCTTCATACTCCTCCAAAGGACAACCAATGTTCCGGCTGCAATGACAAAAGATTACAATCAATGAAGCTAATAACAAAAATGCTATCCTTGAATAGGTGACAGAGTGATTGTAACTCATCATAAGGAGTATATTGTAATCTAATGATTTGTTGCACTTTTGCTTCTTAACTCATCCTTGGATAATTTACAGACAGCATTGAGTTACAAAAATATGAGTTGTTAGTTATGTCAATGTAGGATAGAGCTTCAGAAAAATGAGTCTTTGGACAAGTCAATATGCTATGCAATTTTCACAAGTCAATGAAACATCAAGTCAATGATTCAAAATAATGCATACGCAAGAATGTAGCTTCTCTTGATTTTCTTAAGAAACTGCATGTGACGAGTGAAGGCAAAGTGTGGGAAGCAATGTCCAAGATTTGATTTTCTCTTTCTCCAATAGTGTTTTCTCAAATAGGACCTCCGGGTTCCTGGAAATTTCTTCGTGCACTTCATCAAGTCCTCTCACTAGTGGCAAAAGATAAAATTTTGGCCTCCCAATCTCCCTTGCGTTGGTGCCGACTATTAAGTTATAATTCTATTCTAAAGCTTGACAAGTGAAATGAAATTTTTGCTCGTTAAACTAAAAATTGATTTGGATTGGCCAAGCCAATTAGTCAAATTGTCCATGTTCTTTGCTTTAAATATAGGGAAATTTGCTAGCTCAAATAAAACAAAAAGGGAATATAGGGAAACTCTTAGTCAAGAGAATAAATATCATACCTTGCGAAGGTAGTGAATCAATTAGATTATTTTCATCCAAATATAAAAAATTAAGGGAAGATAAGTTTTCCAAAGTTATGGGTATCCTTTCTATAAACTGATTAAATCCAAGATCAAGGACTTTAAGCTTCTACAATCCTTGTAGGCTTGTCATAGGGAGCCATAGATAGCATTTAAAAAAATAACATAAACAATTATACTTAATATGCTGACGATTTTTTGATAGAAATAATTACAAAAGATTCTATAAGTTAAAGTTATTACCTTCCACGTTAAGTGTACCATTCAGCTTGAACAGATTGAAATTAGATTAACAAATTCAATGAGAAAGAGGCTTATGCATCTTTGACATCAATCATACAATTTGACTGCTAGATAAATCAAGATATTTGGGGTTTAACAAATAACTGATTAAATCCTGCAAGGCTCAAAAGCATGAACTTGGTATACTCATCTTGTGTTGTTATTAGGTCGCTCTCTTCCAGAGGCAGCAGTATCTCCCTTTTTCAAATGTAGGTGGTGAAGTACAGTTATGGTGAAGCAGAGAAGATTTGAGCTTTAATAGAGAGTTTGACGAAAGATTGACCCATAAAAGTTATAATTTTGTTCTAAGCTTGACAAGTAAAATGAAATTCTTACTCGCTATATTAAAAATTGATTTGAATTGGCCAAGCCAAATAGTCAAATTGTTTAAGTTTTTTAGTTTTGAATATGAAGAAATTTGGTAGCTAATAAAAGAAAGAGGAATATAGAGAAACTCTTTGTCAAAAGAGTAAATATTATATCTTATGAAGGTAGTGAACTAGTTAGGTTATTTCTATTCAAATACAAGATATTAAGGGAAAATAAACCTTCCAAACCAAAGGGTATCCTTTCTGTGAGTTGATTAAATCTAAAATTAAGCATCCTAAACTTCTGCAATCCTTGTAGCCTATGATAGGGAGCGATAGATAGTAGTTAAGAAGACAATATAAACCATTATACTCAATATGATAATGATCTCTTAACAAAATTAAATACAGAGGTGTTGACCCAATTGATGATTTTGATGATTAACAAAACTATTTGAGTATAATAATTGAAGGCTCTAATGATTTTGATTAAGTTTTTCAGATTATAAGTCAATTGAATGATCAAAATCAAGAGTTAAATCTTGTTCTGGATCAAATCTAATGTCTAGGTAAGATTGCAGACATTAGAGTCGACTCCGAGAATCACAGAGCCGACTCCAGTATCTGGCACGGAAGTTAGAGTCGACTTCGAGACTGTTAGAGCCGACTCCAACAGAAAAGACAGAACATTGATTTTTCTGGTCCTGACTTAGAGTCGACTCCGGGTCTATCAGAGTCGACTCCAGAAAAGTTTTTTGTTGACCCCAGAAAAGTCAGAGATGACTCCAGAATTAACGGATTAAAGTGTTTCGAGTTAGAGCCGACTCCAGAAAAGTTAGAGTCGACTCCAACCTACCTAGAATGAAAAATCAAATTGTCAGATCAGCTCTAACGGTAATATTTCTATTTTACTTTATTTCTAAAGGATATATTTTGTTGCAAGGTACACTCCAACAGATAGTTTTCTTCCAAAAATGGTTTGAAAGAAATCTATAAAAAGGGAAGACTATCATTCAAAAACAAGAATGGAAAAACAAAGAAGAAAAATGGAAATAGAGAAATCCCAATTCAAAAATCCAAAAAAGAGAGAGCCTGAATCTCAAGAGAAAAAACCTTCTAGCTCAAATCCACTCCACTCCAAAAAGCTCAAGAGGAATCAAAGGCATTCAAATCAAAGTTTTGGTGGATTTCCAAATTGGAGAAAGATGATCAGTTTCTTGCTTTTTAATCCTTCTCAACTGCTTTAACTGTGAAGAATCGGAGCTGAGGCTTGATTCAATCTAGCAATGAGAAGAAGAAAAAGAAAAGAAGAAAAGCTCAAAAGCCAACCAACTACAAATCAGGCTTTTCTAAACCTTGTTCATTTACTTGATTATTTGCTCATTGAGGAGCTGTGTACTTGAAAAATAATATTTCTTTTGTTTGTGTCTAGTTCAATCTGGGGGATTGAACTAGTGGAGGTAGTCTTACCTCGGTACAAGCTTGGTATAGCTTGTGTTAGGGTTTTTGTGCTGGTGAGCCCGGAAAACCGGCTGGGTTCGTTGTGATCCCGGGAAACAACAAGTTTGAGTTGTGAGCTTGTAAAACAACTCGACTGTAATCAAGGAAGATTATAGTGTGGACCCAAGTGAATCTTGGGAGTGGACGTAGGTGTTGGATACACCGAACCACTATAAAATCTTTGTGTTTGTCGTGTCTCCTTTATCTCTATCTCTATCTCTATCTTATTGATTGTATTTTATTTTTGCATCTGCATTCACTTTCACTCACACTAAGCAAACAAATATTTCAAAAGGTTTAAATTTTTTTTTAAAGAACCCAATTCACCCCCCCCCCCTCTTGGGTTGTCATCTGGGCCAACAATTGGTATCAGAGCTAGTGCTCATTAGATTTTGATCACACGATCAAGAGCTAAAGATCCAAATGGCAGCTCAAGTTGGATCATTTGCTGAAGGTCATTCTACGAATAGACCTCCACTGTTTAATGGTTTAAATTATTCATATTGGAAAGCTAGAATGAGGATATTCATTCAAGCTTCTGACTATGAACTATGGGTGTTATAATTAATGGACCTAGTACACCCACACATGTTATTGATGGCACTATTGTTCCTAAGCCCGAAAGGGACTGGAATGATAATGATAGAAAGATGGCACAGCTTAACGCTAAAGCCATGAATGTTTTATATTGCTCTTTAGATGCAAATGAATTTAATAGAATCTCCACATGTAATTCCGCAAAGGAGATTTGGGATAGATTAGAGGTTACCCATGAGGGTACCAACCAAGTAAAAGAATCTAAAATTAATATTCTTATTCATAAATATGAGTTGTTTAGCATGGAACAATCTGAAACCATTGCATGCATGTATACTAGATTTACAGATATTGTAAATGGTTTAAAAAGTCTTGGTAAGATATATACTAACTCAGAACTTGTTCGAAAAATTCTTAGGTCACTACCAAGATCATGGGAAGCCAAAATGACAGCAATCCAAGAAGCAAAGACCTCAACACTCTGACCTTAGAGGAGCTTCTAGGATCACTTATGACCCATGAGTTGACAATGAAGCAGCACGTAGAGGAGGACACAAAGAAGAAGAAAGTGATTGCCCTCAAAGCTGCAAAAGAAGAAGAGAGTAGCAGCGATGATGATGATGATGATGATGATGATGATGAAGACTGCTCTCTTAGCTAAAAAGTTTAAAAGATTCATGAGGAGAAAGAAACCCTTCCACAAGAAGAAATTTGGAGCAAAGTGGGAAGGAGAAAAGGATAAGAACAAGGACAAGGACAAAGAAAAAGAGAAAGACCCCTTGACTTGCTATGAGTGTAATAAACCGGGGCACTTTAGGAATGAATGTCCTAAATTAAAGAAAGCCTACAAAAAGAAAAAAGGCTTATGTGGCGACTTGGAGTGATAGCGAAGAATCTTCTTCCGAAGAAGAAGAACAAAAGGAAGTTGCAAATGTATGTTTTATGGCGGACGACAACGATGAGGTAAGTTCCGATAACCCTTGCGATGAGTTTGCATTTGATGAATTATTTGATGCTTTTAATGAACTTGTCGGCGATTTCAAGGTTTTGAAAAAGAAATACAAGCTTTTGAAAAATAAAAATTCAACTTTCATTAAAGAAAAGGAAGATCTTAATAATGAAGTTAAGAAACTTAAATCTGAAAATGAAATTTTGGTAAAAGAAAAAGAATTAATTTCCAATGAAAATGATAAACTAAGGAAAGAGATTGAAAAATATAAGAACATAGTTGATAAGTTTACCTTAAGCTCAACTAAATTGAACATGTTATTAAATAGTCAAAAAGCAGTTTTTGACAAAGCTGGATTAGGGTATAACACTTTTAGAAAACAAAAATCACTGAAAAATATTTTTTTGCATGCTGGCCAAAGTAATTTTACATGCTTTAAATGTAATATAAAAAGACATAAATCTTATGAATGTAAAATTCTAAAACCTAATAAAAACTTAAATATTAAAGGAAAGAAAATATGGGTTCCAAAAGGAACAGTTTTTATTGCTACTAACCATGAAGGACCCAAGAAAGCTTGGGTACCTAAACATAAGACTTGATCATCTTTGCAGGAGTGTCTTGCGGCCAAAAGATCAAAGCGAAAGTGGTATCTTGATAGCTGGCTGCTCAAGGCACATGACGGGTGACAAAGATCAATTCATCACCTCGAAAGCAAAAGAGGAGGAGTAGTTACATTTGGGGATAATGCAAAGGCCAAATCTTGGGGCTCGGTAACATTCAAATAACTCCCTCCACATATATTGAAAATGTCTTATATGTTGATGGTTTGAAACATAATTTAATTAGCATTAGTCAATTATGTGACAAAGGTTTTAAAGTATCATTTGAATCTTCTATATGCACAATTGCTAATCCATTGATAATAGCATTGTTTTTATTGGAAATAGAAATGGCAATGTATACTTGATTGACTTAGACAATTTGTCTACTAATAATCATTGCTTAGTTGCTAATAATGCTAATATGAATGAGATTGGTTGGTTGTGGCATCGAAGATTAGGTCACGCAAGCACACACCTGATTTCAAAACTAATTAGAATGGATTTAGTAAAAGGACTACCTAAAATAGATTTTGAAAATAACAAAATATGTGATGCATGTCAGTTTGGAAAACAAACGAGAAGTTCTTTTAAATCTAAAAATGTTGTTTCAACTTCTAGGCCATTAGAGCTACTTCACATGGACCTTTTTGGACCAACTAGAACCACAAGTCTAGGAGGAAAGAAATATGGTCTTGTGATAGTAGATGATTACTCTAGATTCACTTGGGTAATGTTTTTAGCTCACAAAGATGAGACTTTCTTGATATTCCTGAAATTCTTCAAGAAAGTAACAAATGAGAAAAACTACCATAGTGTCTCTAAGAAGTGATCATGGAACTGAATTTGAAAATTACTTATTTGAAAGTTTTTGCAATGAAAATGGTATTAATCATAATTTTTCTGCATCAAGAACCCCTCAACAAAATGGAGTAGTTGAAAGGAAAAATAGAACTCTAGAAGACATGGCCCGAACCATGCTATGTGAAAGTAAACTCCCGAAATACTTTTGGGCGGAAGCTATTAACATAGCATGTTACATCCTAAATAGAGCATTAATAAGACCTATTTTAAAGAAAACTTATGAATTATGGCATGATAGAAAACCCAACATTAAATATTTTCATGCATTTGGTTGTAAATGTTTTATTCATAATAATGGTAAAAATAACTTAGGTAAATTTGATGCAAAATCTGATGAAGGAATATTCTTAGGTTATTCAACAACTAGTAAAGCATATAGAGTGTTCAATAAAGGAAGTTTAATTGTTGAAGAATCTATTCATGTAGTTTTTGATGAATCTTTAGCATCAAGTTCCAAAAGGATTGATGATGAGGAAGATACAAACATTCTTGAAAACAATCTTAAAAAACTTAATATTGATGTATCTTCAGATCATGAACAAGAAGCTAAAGATAATGATTTGCCTAATGCTGATGTTATTAATACTAATCATAATGATGTAGATCTATCAAGAGATTGGAGATACGCTTATAGTCATCCCAAGGAATTGATTATAGGTGATCCATCTCAAGGAATAAGAACTAGATCATCTATGAGAAATATTAGTAATCACCTTGCATTTGTTTCTCAAATTGAACCTAAAACTATTGAAGAAGCTAAAAAAGATAATTGGATGTTAGCTATGCAAGAAGAATTAAACCAATTCACTAGAAATAATGTATGACATTAGTGGAAAGACCTAAAGATCATTCTGTTATAGGATCAAAATGGGTTTTTAGAAATAAACTAGATGAAAATGGCATAGTAATTAGAAACAAAGCTAGATTAGTTGCAAAAGGATATAATCAAGAAGAAGGTATTGATTTTGATGAAACCTTTGCACCTGTAGCTAGATTAGAAGCCATTAGGCTATTACTTACATTTGCTTGTCACATGAACTTTAATTTATTTCAAATGGATGTCAAAAGTGCATTTTTAAATGGATTAATAAATGAAGAAGTATTTGTTGAACAACCATCGGGATTTGAAGATCATGAATTTCTAAATCACGTTTTAAATTGCACAAAGCTTTATATGGTTTGAAACAAGCACCTAGAGCTTGGTATGATAGACTAAGTAAATTTTTGATTGAAAATGATTTTACAAGAGGAAATGTTGATAAAACATTGTTTTTGAAAAGAAAAGATAAAGATTTACTTGTAGTTCAAATTTATGTTGATGACATTGTATTTGGTGCTACTAACAATCTTCTATGTCAAGAGTTTGCTAAGTTAATGCAGGGAGAATTTGAAATGAGCATGATGGGAGAACTCAATTTCTTCCTTGGACTCCAAATCAAACAAAGCAAAGAGGGAATCTTTATCAACCAAACAAAGTACACAAGAAAAATTCTAAAGAAGTTTGGTATGGAATCAATCAAACCCCTCGGAACACCAATGAGTCCTTCATGCAAGCTAGACAAAGATGAAGAAGGTAAGAAGGTTGATCAAAAATATTATCGAGGTATAATCGGATCCCTACTTTACTTAACTGCAAGTAGACCAGACATAATGTTTGCTGTTTGCTTATGTGCTAGATTTCAGTCTGAACCTAAAGAATCACATTTAATTGCTATTAAAAGAATTCTTAGATATCTTAGTGGAACAAAAAATGTAGGTTTATGGTATTCTAGAGACTCAACATTAAATCTGATTGCTTATTCTGATTCTGATTATGCTGGATGTAAGTTAGATAGAAAAAGCACAAGTGGTGCATGCCAATTTTTAGGAAGTAACTTAATCTCATGGTTTAGCAAAAAGCAAAATTCGGTTGCATTATCTACTGCTGAAGCAGAATATGTTGCAGCTGGAAGTTGCTGTGCTCAAATCCTATGGATTAAGAGACAACTTGAAGACTATGGTATCACACTTGATAAGACACCTATAAGATGTGATAATACAAGTGCAATCAATCTAACTAAAAATCCAATTCAACACTCAAGAACAAAGCATATTGAAATTAGATATCACTTTATAAGAGAATATGTTACCAATAATGAAATTTATCTTGATTATGTGAATACTGAAGAACAACTGGCAGATATATTTACAAAACCCTTAAGTGAAGAGAGATTTTGTTATCTTAGAGGAGAATTAGGAGTTTGTGATCCTTTGGAATAATTTTCTGAAACTCTTAAGAATAACTATCTATTTCATTAATTTCTTGAAAAATCTCGATATTCAATAAGGAAATCTATCTAGATCTTGATTCATTGTTTCCCCAATTGCTAAGGAACATTTATCTAGAGTTTGATGATTAATTTGAATAGTTTCAGATCCTTGAAACTTGATTTTTTATCTCTGAAACTGTTAGAGTCGACTCTAACAGTTTGTGGAGTCGACACCTTAGTTTTTGATGTTCTGTCTAAGCAATTAGAGCCGACTTCGGCTTCTGTAGAGCCGACTCTAATTCGAGCGCTGACAGACTTTCTGGTTCGGAGCCGACACCCAGTTTTCGGGAGTCGACTCTAGGTCGAACTAGGTCAAAAATAAAAAGGCGGAGTCGACCCCAAATCATTTTATCCGTCTCCCAAAACCCCTCCAAGGAGTTCCAAAGCCTTTCCAACCTCTGCAATCTTCTCAAAACCTTTGATTACACATTCCAATCAACTCAATGGCACCCAAGAGGCGCGGTTTCATCGGAGGAGCGTCCGTTCCCACAAGGCGATGCACGATTCGGAGGCAACCCTCGCCATCCTCCTCTTCGGCCACTCAAGAAGATTTCCCTCCTTCACCCTCTTCACCCAAAGTAGATCAACTAGCCGGTAAGACTATCACAACTAGAAGGAAGGTCAACTTTGATTTCTTTGAGTTGGAGGGCTTCTCAATAGGAAGATGTTTAAAAGAAATGGGGTGGGAAAAGATTTGTTCATTAGATATCCCCACTTATCCTGCCCTAGTGAGAGAATTTTACAATGATTTGAGTAGAGGAGAAGGCGGTTTAGTCAGTATTGTAAGAGGAACTAGAGTTGTAATAACTGCTGAAATCCTTAGAAATCTGTTGGAAATGCCCATAATTGGTATTATGGAATATCAGCATGATGATAGAAGTGGTGCATTGTCAAGAATGTTAGGGAGGGATGTAACCGAGTTTGAGGAAATTCTTGCTAATCAATTAAATCTGGAGCTCAGGTTACTACACAACATATGTGGAAGAATTTTATTTCCCAAAATTGGTATATTTGAGTACGTCTCGGAGCGAGACATTCTTTTGATGGATTGTATTATAACTGGAAGGCCAGTCAATCTAGCTGGCATGATGATTGGTTATATGGCAGAGGCTGCTACAAAGAAAAGATCTATACTGCCATATGGTATGGTTCTGACATTGATCTTTAGAAGCCAAGGTGTGCTAATTATGGATAATGAACCCCTAAGAAATTAAGGCACACTAACTATTATAGTATTTCTACTATTCATCGGATGGGCTTCAAGAAGTTAAATGGTATCTGGATGAAAGGAGGACGAGAAGAAAGAGCTGAGAGAGATAGAACTGAAGAGGCCAGAGTAGAAGATATCCCTGGACCATCCACTGCGGGACCATCAGTCCCTGATCCATTTATTGCGGGACCATCTACAGCTGGACCTTCAGAAGCTGGACCGAGCACAGTTCCCTCTCCTCCACATCTGTCTGTTACTGCTTCTGGGAGATTCTCTGATGAGCAGATTGGTCAGTTGAGAGCCTTGCTTGCTGAATATAACAGTCAGAGATCTCATGAGTTTAATCAATTAAAAGAAGACTTCAATCAGCTAAAAGAAGAACTTAACTCGAGACTTGACATGATTTCCTTTTCCATAAGCAATTCTGTTGAATCCTTTGGTGCTGAACTTCACAAAATCTTTGAAAGGATGGAAGGCATTGCTGATGGCACGGGATCTTATGTTCATGCAACTGGTCAACTGAAGAAGGACATTGACCTTGCAGTCTCACATATTGAAGCTTGTCTTGAAAATTTTAAGAAATCTCAAAAAGATGATGTAATGGAAATCATAGGTCACTTGAAGAAAATTATATTCAAACATATCTGACTTTGATTTTGATTTTGATACTCTTTTGTATCTTAGGTTCTCCAGGTTTACTTTATCTTGATAGTTTGTATTTAGGAATTTTGAGTATCTAATGTATCTCACTTTGGAATGTACTTGAATCAACTTATATAATGCAATTACACATTTTCAAATCTGTCTATGATTGACTGCTTGAATCCCTATGTCTTATTGAACCAACAATTTTTCTCTAATAACTTTCTTTATCTAATACTCTCCTTATTGCTGATAACAAAAAAGGGGGAGAGATGGTTGAATATGCAAAAAAAAAAGACTTGAAATTTTAATGAGAGATGGTTGAATATGCAAAAAGAAAGAAAGAAAGGGGGAGAAATGATTGTTTATGCAAAAAGAAAGAGACTTGAAATTTTAATCAGTTCAATTAAAATTTGATTTTTATATATAGGGGGAGCTATTCAATGCAGGGGGAGCTTAACAACAAGCTTAATTGCAATTTTCTGTACATTTAGTTTAAATGTTCATAATGATGGCTTATATAGAACTCATGCATAATTTTAAAAGTTCACTTTAAATATTGGCATCAAATCCTTCATTAAAAATGTTTTAAGCTTTAAAATGACTATAATCTTTAGTTCGAATGAATTTTTTGAATGCATATACTCAAAGTTTTTGTTATCATCAAAAAGGGGGAGATTGTTGACCCAATTGATGATTTTGATGATTAACAAAACTATTTGAGTATAATAATTGAAGGCTCCAATGATTTTGATTAAGTTTTTCAGATTATAAGTCGATTGAATGATCAAAATCAAGAGTTAAATCTTATTCTGGATCGAATCTAATGTCTAGGTAAGATTGCAGACATTAGAGTCGACTCCGAGAATCACAGAGCCGACTCCAATATCTGACACGGAAGTTAGAGTCAACTCCGAGACTGTTAGAGCTGACTCCAACAGAAAAGACAGAATGTTGATTTTTCTGGCCCCGACTTAGAGTCGACTCCGGGTCTGTCAGAGTCGACTTCAGAAAAGTTTCTTGTCGACCCCAGAAAAGTCAGAGACGACTCCAGAATTAACAGATTAAAGTGTTTCGAGTTAGAGCCGACTCCAGAAAAGTTAGAGTTGACTCCAACCCACCTGGAACGAAAAATCAAATTGCCAGATCAGCTCTAACGGTAATATTTCTATTTTACTTTATTTCTAACGGATATATTTTGTTGCAAGGTACACTCCAACGGATAGTTTTCTTCCAAAATGGTTTGAAAGAAATCTATAAAAAGGGAAGACTATCATTCAAAAATAAGAACGGAAAAACAAAGAAGAAAAATGGAAATAGAGAAATCCCAATTCAAAAATCCGAAAAAGAGAGAGCCTGAATCTCAAGAGAAAAAACCTTCTAGCTCAAATCCACTCCACTCCAAAAAGCTCAAGAGGAATCCAAGGCATTCAAATCAAAGTTTTGGTGGATTTTCCAAATTGGAGAAAGATGATCAGTTTCTTGCTTTTTAGTCCTTCTCAACTGCTTCAACTGTGAAGAATCAGAGCTGAGGCTTGATTCAATCTAGCAAAGAGAAGAAGAAAAGAAGAAAAGAAGAAAAGCTCAAAAGCCAACCAACTACAAATCAGGCTTTTCTAAACCTTGTTCATTTACTTGATTATTTTCTCATTGAGGAGCTGTGTACTTGAAAAACAATATTTCTTTTGTTTGTGTCTAGTTCAATCTGGAGGATTGAACTAGTGGAGGTAGTCTTACCTCGGTACAAGCTTGGTATAGCTTGTGTTAGGGTTTTTGTGCTGGTGAGCCCGAAAAACCGGCTGGGTTCGTTGTGATCCTGGGAAAATAACAAGTTTGAATTGTGAGCTTGTAAAATAACTCGGTTGTAATCAAGGAAGATTATAGTGTGGACCCAAGTGAATCTTGGGAGTGGACGTAGGTGTTGGATACACCGAATCACTATAAAATCTTTGTGTTTGTTGTGTCTCTTTTATCTCTATCTCTATCTCTATCTTATTGATTGTATTTTATTTTTGCATCTGCATTCACTTTCACTCACACTAAGCAAACAAATATTTCAAAATGTTTAAATTTTTTTTTAAAGAACCCAACTCACCCCCCCCCCCTCTTGGGTTGTCATCTGGGCCAATAAGAGGACTCTATAAGTTAAAGTTATTATCTTCCACATTAAATGTGCCATTTAACATATTGCCACTTAAATTTAGGGTACTGAGTGAAGATAGATTTTTGAAAGATAATGGAATACTTCCATTGAGGCCATTAAAACTAAATCAAGGATCTCGAACTTGCTCAATACTGAGTTTTCTATTAGATACAAAAGAAAGAGAATTTAGATCAAAGATTTTTACATCAAAAGGATAAAAAATATGAATGGACTAAAAATGGAGTAGCAAGTTGGATAAGGGAAAGACTAACCCATTTGTGATAGCGATCCTACAATCATATTGTCAGACAAGTTAAGATGTGTGAGCTTATGAAAGCAGAAAAAAATGCTAAAATTCAATAGCCATTCCAAAAATTGCTAATACAGAAATAAACTAGATTCCATAAGACTCGAAAGCATGAGCTTCAATACTTGTGTTGTTATTGCAGGTGACTCTATCCTAAAGGCAACAGTCTCTCACTTTTTCCCAAGTAGGTAGTGGAGTAAGGTTATGGTGAAAGAGAGAAGATCTAAGCCTTAATAGAGCTTCATACTCCTCCAAAGGACAACCGAAGTTACGGCTGCAATGGCAGAGGATTACAATCAATGAAGCCAATAACAAAATTGCTAGCCTTGAATAGGTGACAGGGTGATTATAACTCTTCATAAGGAGTGTATGTTGTAATCTAATAATCTGAGTCAGTGACAGAAGTAAGTCTGGAGGACGATCAAAGTCCAGGAAAGGCAAGAGAGAGCTGAAGTGCTATAAGTGTGGAGAGGTAGGACATTTTAAGAAGAATTGTCCTAAGTGGAAAAATCAGAAGGGAGAAAAAGGAGGATCTGAGTCAGTGAGTACAGTTGCAGATCAGGAGGTGAAGGATGATCTCTTGGTTGTATCAGATGATCACAGGCACAGCACAGAGATGTGGACCTTGGATTCAGCCTGTTCTCATCATTACACTCCCAACCGGTCATGGTTCAGTACTTACACAGAGGTTGAGGAGGGGAATGTGACTCTTGGAGATAATCACCCTTGCAAGGTGGCAGGTATTGGCACAGTGAGGGTGAGGATGTTTGATGGTATGGTGCGCACTCTTACCAGTGTGAAGCATGTTCCAGAACTCAAGAAGAATCTGGTATCACTGGGGTACTTGGAGCGGACTGGATATAGCTTCAGCAGTCATGCCAGGAGTGGAGTTTTGAACATCTCCAATGGAGCCATGGTGGTGATGAGAGGGAGGAGGCTGGAAAATAATCTATACAAGATGGAGGGCTCTGTGATGACTGTGAAATCTGAGGTGGCAGCTGTGGAGCAAGATCCCCGGGATGTGTACAGGATGTGGCATTACCGCCTGGGCCACATGGGAGACAAGGGGATGAAAGAACTGAGCAAGAGAGGTCTGCTTCCAGACTTGAGTAGCGGAGATATGGAGATCTGTGAGCCTTGTCAGATGGGAAAGCAGAGGAGAGTACAGTTCTCAGTCAGCACAGCTAGGAGTGCTAAACCCCTGGAGTTAGTACACACAGATGTCTGGGGACCAGCCCCAGTTACTGCAAGGAATGGGGCCAGATACTTTATGACCCTGATAGATGATTTCTCAAGGAAGCTGTGGATCTACTTTATGAAGGAGAAATCAGAGGTCTTCACCAAGTTCAAAATCTGGAAGGCTGAGGTGGAGAAGGAGCAGGGTAAAAGTGTGAAGTGTCTGAGGTCTGATAATGGCGGGGAATACACCAACAGGGAGTTCCAGATTTTTTGTGAGGAGTGGGGCATCAGAAGGCACTTCTCGGTGATGGAAACTCCTCAACAGAATGGGGTGGCTGAGAGGATGAACAGAACACTATTGGAAAAGGCAAGATGCTTAAGGCTGCAGGCAGGGCTTCCAAAGATGTTCTGGGTTGATGCAGTAGATGCAGCTAGCTACTTGGTCAATCGGTCACCGCACACCAGGTTAGATGGAGACATTCCAGAGGAGATATGGTCTGGAAGGAAGACAAGACTAAACCATCTAAGGGTGTTTGGATGCACAGCATATGTGCATGTTGGAGCTGGGGAGCGGAGTAAGTTGGATGCCAGGTCTAAGAAGATGGTGTTCCTAGGCTACCCGCGAGGAGTCAAGGGGTATCGGCTATGGGACCCCTTGGAGAAGAAGGTTGTCATCAGCAGAGATGTAACCTTTGATGAGAGCTCAATCCTCCAGAACAGAAGTGGCATGGATGCACAGCAGGGACTACAGGAGGAAGAACACGGTAACACTAGTCAGATAACCTCCTATACAGTTGTGCCATTTGCTAGTGGACCAGGAGGATTTGAGATTCAGGTGGAGAGGACTGACAGAGGGGGTAGAAGCCAGGGAGTTCAGCAGGATGCAGCTGGAAAGGGGACTGATACTGGGATCGCACAGCAAAGGCCCAGGAGGAACGTGCGACCACCAGTTCGATACGGCTTTGAGGATTCGTTGTCATATGCCCTGGTGACAGCGAATGGAGACCCTTTCACCTATGAGGAGGCTATGGAAAGTCAGGATAGAGATAGGTGGATCCATGCTATGGCAGAGGAAATGCAGTCTCTTCACAGCAATAATACGTGGCAGGTAGTCCAGCTGCCACAAGGAAAGAAACCCATTGGTTGTAAATGGGTTTATCAGCGCAAGGAAGGAGCTTCAGAACAAGAGGGTATCAGGTATAAGGCAAGACTAGTGGCCAAAGGATACTCTCAGAAAGAAGGCGTCGATTATGGTGAGATATTTTCTCCAGTTGTCAGGCACACTTCCATCAGACTATTATTGAGTATTGTAGCAGCTCAGGACTTGGAGCTGGAGCAGATGGATGTGAAGACAGCATTCCTCCATGGTCATTTGGAGGAGAGCATCTACATGGAGCAGCCACCAGGGTTTAGAGAACCAAGATCAGATGGGAAAGTCTGTTTGCTGAAGAAATCTCTGTATGGGCTGAAGCAGTCGCCGAGGCAGTGGTACAAGAGATTTGACACTTATGTTAGGAGCATTGGACTTTTCAGGTGTGAGTATGATTCTTGTGTGTATGTTAAATCTCTGGATGATGGGTCTAGGATGTACTTACTCTTGTATGTAGATGACATGCTGATAGCATGCAAGAGTGAGAAGGCTGTACAGGAACTGAAGATAGCTTTGTCTCGGGAGTTTGAGATGAAGGATCTGGGGCCAGCCAGGAAGATCCTAGGGATGGAAATCATCAGAGATAGATCCAAAGGTGTGCTGCATCTGAGTCAGGGTGGCTACATTAAAAAGATTCTGGAGCGATATGGGATGAAGGATGCCAAACCGATAGCACTACCTTTGGCAGCACATTTTTCCTTATCGAAGACCATGTCACCACAGACTGAGGTGGAGGCTCTGGAGATGGAGAAGGTACCATATGTTTCTGGTGTTGGGAGCCTTATGTATGCCATGGTATGTTGTAGGCCAGACATAGCCCATGCAGTGAGCCAGGTGAGCAGGTTCATGGCGCAGCCTGGTAGGGAGCACTGGCGAGCACTGAAGGGAATCTTCAGGTACTTGGTAGGTACAGTTGGGGTTGGTATTTGCTATGGACAGCAAGAAGATGCTGAGAGATCCAACTTATCCAAGGAGGCTCGTGGGCAGTTATATGGGTATGTGGATGCAGACTTTGGTGGAGATGTGGACACTAGGAGATCCACAACAGGCTTTGTGTTCAGCCTGTTTGGTGGTCCAGTATCGTGGAGATCATGTCTGCAGCCCATCACAGCCTTATCTACCACGGATACATAGGTATCACAGAGGCAGCAAAGGAAGCTCTTTGGCTGAAGGGCTTGATGCTGGAGATGGGACTTGATCAGAAGGTTGTCTAGGTGCATAGTGACAGCCAGAGTGCTCTGATGCTTGCGCAGAATGCAGTCTATCATGCCAGGACGAAGCACATTGACCTCAGATACCACAGGATCAGAGAGCTGGTGGAAGATGGTGAGGTGGAGCTGGTGAAGGTATACACCAAAGAAAATCCAGCAGATGCACTGACTAAGGTTCTTCCACGGGACAGTTTTCAAAAGTGTATTTCGTTGTTAAAGCTGATGGACACAGTGGAAGTGCTGAGGCCTTGAAAGCACCAAGGTGGAGATTGTTGGGCCTGGTGTGGTGCTATTAAGGCCCAGGTGGGCTAACTTGTATTGGGCTGGGTTTGAGTCCAAGGGTTGAGATTAAATCAAGTCACGGGTGTACACGGGCTTGGGGATTAGTTTAATCTCATTGGTTTAGTCCATGGGAGTTTTTTTGTTGAGTCTGGGCCTGGCCCACTTCGTGGATGTATTTAAACCCTAGTCTCTAGGGTTTGGATGGAATAATGAACAGATTCTTTTCTCCCAAAATTCCCATCTCTCATTGTAGGGCGGCAGCCCTTTCTTTCTCCTTCTCCCTCTCTCTCTCTTCTTCCTTCCCTTGCCGCACGGAAACAAAACCGAAGCTTCACGTATTTCACGAAGGGGGGAGAACGCACGGAGGTGCGTTGGAGCCAAGAACCCTCACGTGGGGCTTCCACGGAAGACGAAGGGCTTCTAACCATTGACCACCGTGGCAGAGGAAAGAAGGGAGGTGCATAGAGATTCCTAGGATCCCCTCCCTATTAATGGTTACTGGTGCTTAGTGGAAGAAGAGGACGTGGGTTTTCGTGAAGGGGCATCACGTGGACGTGGAACCTGGTCTTTGATGCAAGGTGGAGGTCTTGGACGCAAGGCTGCAGAGGGGGAGCAATATTCCAGCGGAAAATCCACGGTGGAGGCTACGTGAAAGAGGAAGAATTAATACTAAGAAGCGAGCGGAGGTTGATCCATTGCTGCTCATCAAGGACTAAATCCTCAACAATGCAATCCTTGCAAGCCTGTAATAAGGAGCCATAGATATCAGTTAAAAAGATAACATAAACCATTATACTTAATGTGCAGATGATCTCATGACAACAATAATTATGGAGGACGATGTAGTTAAAGTTATTACCTTCCACATTAAGTGTACCATTTAGCCTATTGTCTCTTAGATTCAGGATTCTGAGTGAAGATAGATTTTTGAAAGATAGTGGAATACTTCCAATGAGGCTGTTGTTGCTAAGATCAAGGATCTCTAACTTGCTCAATCCTGCGATGTCTATTAGATACAAAATTTCCAAAGAAAGAGAATCTAGATTAAAATTATGTACATCAAGAGGATCAAAAATATAAATGGACTGAAATTGGAGTAACAAGTTGGATGAGGGAAAAACTGACCCATCTGTGATAGCGATCCTACAATCAGATTTCCAGACAAGATAAGATGTGTGAGCGTGTGAAAGGAGGAAAAATGCTGAAATTTAATGGCCATTCTAAAAATTTCTAATACAGAAATGAACTAGATTTTATAAGACTCGAAAGCATGAGCTTCGACACTTCTCTTGTGCTGTTGTTGCAGGTGACTCTTTTCCAAAGGCAGCAGTCTCTCACTCTTCCCCAAGTAGGTGGTGGAGTGTGGTTATGGTGAAGAAGAGAAGATTTGAGCTTCAATAAAGCTTCATACTCCTCCAAAGGACATCCAAAGCTAGGACTGCAGTGGCAGAGGATTACAATCAATGAAGCCCATAACAAAAATGCTAGCCTTGAGTAAGAAGGGACAGAGAGGTAGCAACTCTCCATAGGGAGTGAATGCTGTAATCTAATGATCTGATGTACTTTTACTTCTAAATTCATCCTTGGACAATTTATAGACAGCATGGAGGTATGGAAAATATATTAGTCGTTGGTTAAGTCAATGTAGGATAGAGGTATGGAAATATGAGTCGTTCCATAAGTCAATGTACTATACAATTGCCGTAGATGCCACGTTCGGTTTTCCAATGCCTAGACTCGCCTCTTTAAGGAAGAAAGAGATTCAGGATAGACCCCAGCATGAAAATAATTATTAAAATTGAAATAGAGGAGGACATAGCAAGCAAATTTGAGATCTGGTGGAGTTTTTGTGGTGCAAATTAACTTCACCTTGCCTCTTTTCAAACGAGCAAGTCCAAGGAAACATGGAATCAGAGTACTCATCATGACTTTTCCAAACCTCATCTTCTCGGTGGAAAAGCTATCCGGAGCCATTAATTCGACCAAAATTTTCCGAAGGAATTGGTTCTCGAACAACAAGACCGTAGACTAAAGAGTCCATATTTGAATACTTGTACCATGCAAAGATCAGTGAAGAAACAAATGCGTGTGGAACCATTCTTTGTTGCACTTGGTTTTATGGATGTTAATCACGCATGTACGTAACATATACCCTTCACTAGCTCAACGCCTCATCTATATATGAGTTACTCGGTTCTCCTATCATCATCATGGGAGACAAGATTAGGCTTTAAAATCAAAATCTTTCGACCTGATTTGCTTCATCAACAAATTTTTATTTCTTGCCCACCAACAATTTTAAGGAGATCCAAGTCTTCTGCCGTTCAAAGTCCATGCACGAATCGACACAGCAATTGTTCCCTTCAAAATACAATGATCTTCATATATATGGCTCGGAACTAATTCTGCACGTAAGGTTGAGACCAAAGCTCTGCCAAAAGATCTAATTTCTTTAGTTAGAAGATCTCAAAAGTATTTGCGGGCTGGTAACGTATGTATAAGAAGAGATAACGTCAATGCGTCTGTTTACGCTGATAAGTACTCCCATTGCGACTGACGTTGATTCCCATAAATTGCGAAAAGAAAATCATACAAGTTTCGTAACAGCAATAAAATGACAAATAAAATGTTGGCAAAATCTTTGCTGCTCGACCACAACATTTCCAGGTTCGGTCAAAGTTAACCCAAAATTTCCACAGAATTCAATAACTCCTTTTAAAATCTTAGTTAAGGTTCGGTCAAAGTTAAGGCATGCCTTAGGTAAGAGCATAAAATTTTAATTTTAATTTTTTATAAATTTTTTGTGAGCAATTTAATGTAGAGGCCTCAGATCTCTCCCTCTTCAGTATTTTTCGTGCGTACGTGGCATCCTGTAAAGTGGCTACGGCAACTGCGCTCGTTTTTCCAGGCTTCTCTTCTACATTATCTGTTAAAAGATTATTTCCTCTAAAATTTTATTATTATGATTATTATTTGTTCTCAATCTCTGGCATTTTTTTTTTTTTGGGGGTGCAATATTCTTTGATTGCTCAGTGCAATTTGCTGCATAAAGTACTTGTATTAGTTATTATTTGCACATATCGTGTTACTAATAGTCATCAATATTTTATATTTATTAATTAAATTTAATATTTTATTGTTAATATTAAAATATTTGTTATTAATATTATTGTACATATTAATAATATTTAGGTAATAGTAATATTATATATTTACTAAATATTATTAGTTATTATTTTATGTAATTATAAAATATAGTTATCAATAAATGTATATATAAATTAATCATAAAATAATTATAAATATTTAATATTATAAAATGTAAAACATTTTTAATTACAAAAACTCTAAATTAAATATGAATTTAACAATGTATAAAATAGTTTAATTTAATAATATTTCTAGTTTTAATACTATTTAATAATATTTTAATTTAATAATACTTATAATATTTTAAGGGATTTTCAGTGTAGTCCAAAATAAAAATGCTAGTCTTGAATGGGTGACAGAGTGGTATAGCAATTCTCTGCAAGGGATGCTTTGAAACACTTTTGCTTCTTAATTTATCCTTGGACAATTTATAAACAGCATGAAGGTATGGAAATACCAGTAGTTGATCAAGTCAATGTAAGATCGAGGTGCAGAAACATAAGGACATAACAAGTCAATATACTGTATAATTTCCACAAGCGGTTTCTAATGTCTAGCTCACCTCTTTAAAGAAGAAAGAGGCTTGAAAAAGACTCCAACTTAAAATATTATTTTTATCTTAAAAAATACTCTTCAGTAGGACCGTTGGCTTCCTGAAAATTGCTTCCCAGCTCGCTTCATCAAGTTCTCTCTCTCTATCGGTAAAAAACGAAAATTAAAAACAAAAAAGACTATTAATTAAATAATTTTCTCTCTCTTTATATGGCATTGATGCGTTTGAGATCAAATGTTCTGTCACCACGCTAGCTTAACCGTCAGTTCCCAAATAATAACCAAAAAAACTGCCCCTCGTCACAAAAAAAAAAAAAAATATTAAGGCCCATTTGGTAGCGAATTTGATTAAATTTTTTATTTTTAAAATAAAAAATTTAACTCATATCATAAAAAAATTATTTGATCAAGTATTTTTGAAAACATTTTTTAAAACGATTCTAAAATTTTGAATGAATTTAAAAAAAATATTGGAGCCGCATTTTTTTGGTTCATTTAAGATGTTTTCCAGATTTTATTCTTCCTTCTTAAAAAAATGTCAGAAACTTACGGATTCATCTTCTTCCCACAATCTTTCTCCACGTGATTTGCTTCTACCTTCCTTAAAAAAAATAATTTTCGAACAAACCAACCTAACATATTTTTGAATACTAAAAATCAACAGAAAATTTTAGATACAATTCATATTTTTAAAAATAATTTTTTGAAACATGAATCAAACAAAAAAATTTCTCTCCTTTCAGCCTTAGTCGATAAAATTTAATCTTTTAATTTTTTTTAATAAACAACAATATATCCCGCTCTTAGTCGAATCGTCCGTTAGTCATCCAAAATATATATCGTCTTCGGTCCTCATCCCTCCAAAGCTTTCTTAAATTATTTTAATCATTTGTGAGGTACGGCAATTATTACAACAGCTACAGAGTATAATAATATTAAGCATAATATAAACGGCTGGCCTCTTTCATAACATCTTAAATTTTAAAATTAATTAATTAGTTATTTTATTAAAATATATATTTTATCCTTATAAATAAATAAAGTTTCGTTGATAACATCACACATCTCACATCTCAACCTAGTTGGTTGAAGACACCAATTTAAAGCTCACCTCACATCTCAACCTTATTAGCTTCATCAACAAATTTCTATTTCTTTCGTAATTTCACTGACAATTTTAGGGAGATTCAAGTCTTCTGCCATTTGTTAAGTCCACAAATCGGCGCAACAGTTCTTCTTTGTAATTTGTTCCCTTCAAATACAATAATCTGATTTGTTGTACGTATGGCACGGAATTAATTCTTCACTACTACATGAGGTCGAGCCCAAAGCTCTGCCAAAAAGATCTCTGTTCTTTAGTTAGAAGATCTCAAGTATTTGTGGCTTATACGTGTAAGCGCTTGATGTCAATGGGTCTAATTACAGGCTGATAAATTACGAAAAAGAAATCATAAAAGTTTCGTAACAGTAATCAAAAGTCAGAGAGACCATCATCATATATGTCTTTCCCTTGATTCTCAATTCATATAAATTAATGTTCTAGAAAGCATCCCAAATACATAAACTGATAGAAAACATGTAGCTAAGTTTGCATAATCTCTTCCCTCATATTCTTATGCTGATCGCACTTTTACTTAGGCCACCAACCAATAAATAAACCTCCCTAACCAAACTAGTACTTGCAACTATCCCACATAAAAGACAACGAAATTCCTAACCAAACTAAAAGCTGCCATCCCCCAGCAATCATATCATGGATTACATAGATGAACAGTTCCTCATTTTAGATGTTAATGATGATAAAATTTAAAATATTTTATTGCCATCAGAGCCAGTTACATTGGCTCCGCCTTTATTGCTGAGCTCGGCAACATGCAGGTTTGCACAACAGAAGTTGAAGAGGCTGCCCAAAGAGGGTTAGAGGTGGGCAAAGCCCCAAGCTTCTCTAGGCGATACTCGAAGCCCTGGAAAGGGGTGCTATTCCGCCAGAGTTTCGTTAAGCCCTGAGTCAAATACTCGAAGCGCTCGTTTTTCCAGGCTTCTACATTGCCTTTTAAAAGATTATTTCCTCTAAAATTTTATTATTATTATTATTATTTGTTCTTAATCTCTCGCAATTATTTTTTTTTTTTGTACAATCTTTGATTGCTCAGTGCAATTTATTGCAAAAATTAACTGAGTCGTTATTTTGTTATCGATTAAATTTAGTACTGCAAATTTAATTATTTGAGCTTAACAAAAAAGAAATTTTTTGTTAAGATAATAAAAAAAGAAAGGTTTTGATTGTCAGTTGTTGATATTTGTAGGCTCCAACAGCCCGTCCAAAATATTTTTGTCAAGTGTGTAAGAATTAAAAGAATTAATGTATTGCGATATCAAAGGAAGAGGAGTTTAAACAATGGTAAATTGTCATTGTCACCATCTTGTGTTTTTATTTTTTTTAAAAAATAAAATACAATGGTCCATCTCATATACATCCAAGAGAAGACAAGAAAAAAAAAAGAAGAAGAAATAACTAGTAATATGTAGGTTCATAGTATTTTAAGCTTGTAATCTTTAAACATGGAAGGAAAATGGAAATGGCATGGCTTGGAGCCATAATTCTACGTGCGTTGGAGGTGGTAAACAATTTTTCCAAGCCTATGGTCCATGTAAACTTCAAAGAAGACTAAGGTATGAAACCAGCTTAGTCATCATTATTACCCTCTTTTTCAATTGATAAGTCGGGCAAAATATTGTTGCAAGTAGCTAGTTTCGTGTGGGTCTCATCACTTCAGATAAGGCCAAGAAATACAAAAAGCCTAGTCACCCCAACCCTTTAGTTAATTTTGGAATTATTTAGAATAGGTCTCATCACTTTAGAAAAGACTAAGAAATACATGAAGCTTGGTCACCCCAACCCTCCAGTTAATCTTGGAATTATCCAGGATGGGTCTCATCACTTCAAAGATACATTTAAGCTTGGAATTATCTAGGATGGGTCTCATCACATCAAAAAAGATTAAGAAATAAAAGAAGCTAGGTCACCCCAACCCTCCGGTTAATCTTGGAATTATGTAGGGTAGGTCTCATTGCTTCAGACCAAGAAATACAAGAAGCTTGGTCACCCCAACCCTCCAATCAAGCTTAGAATTATCTAGGGTATATCCCATCACTTCAAAGAAGACTAAGAAATATAAGAAGCTTGGTCACCCCAACCCTCCAGTTAAGCTTTGAATTATCTAAGGTTGGTCTCATCACTTCAAAGAAGGCTAAAAAATACAAGAAGCTTAGTCACCCCAACCCTTGAGTTAAGCTTGGAATTATCTAGGGTAGGTCTTATCACTTCAGAGAAAGCCAAGAAATACAAGAAGTTCAGTCACCCCAACCCTCTAGTTAAGTTTGGAATTGTTTAGGGTGGGTTTCATCACTTCAAAGAAAGCCAAGAAATATAAGAAACTTAATCGCCTCAACCCTCTTGTTAAGCTTGGAATTATCTAGGATGGGTCTCATCACTTCAGAGAAGGTCAAGAAATACAAGAAGCTTGGTTACCCAAACCCTCTAGTTAAGCTTGGAATTATCTAGGGTACGTCTCATCACTTCAGAGAAGATCAAGAAATGCAAGAAGCTTGATTGTTCCAACCCTTAGTTAAGCTTGGAATTATTTAGGATAGTTCTCATCAACTTAGAGAAGGCCAAGAAATACAAGAAGCTTAGTCACCCTGACCCTCTTGTTAAGTTTGAAATTATCTAGGATAGGTCTCATCACTTTAGAGAATACCAAGAAATACAAGAAGCTTGGTCACCCCAATCATCTAGTTAAGCTTGGAATTATCTAAGGTGGGTCTCATCACTTTAAAGAAGACCAGGAAAAACAAGAAGCTTACTCACCCCAACCCTCTAGTTAAGTTTGGAATTATGAATGGTCAGTCTCATCACTTCAGAGAACATCAAGAAATACAAGAAGCTTGGTCATGCCTACCCTTTGGTTAAGCTTGGAATTATCTAGAGTGGGTCTCATCACTTCAAAGAAGGCCAATAAATACAAGAAGCTTAGTAACCCCAACCCTCTAGTTAAGCTTAGAATTATCTAGGATAGGTCTCATCACTTTAGAGAAGTCCAAGAAATATCAGAAGCTTGGTCACCCTAACCCTCTAGTTAAGCTTGGAATTATTTAGGGTAAGTCTTTATTACTTCAAAAAAGACCAAGAAATACAAGAAGCTTGGTTATCCCAACCCTCTAGTTAAGTTTGAAATTATCTAGGGAGGTCTCATCACTTTAGGAAAGGCCAAGAAATATAAGTAGCTTGGTCACCCCAACCCTCCAGTTAAGCTTGGAATTATCTAGGATGGGTCTCATCACTTTAAAGATACAATTAAGCTTGGAATTATCTAGGATGGGTCTCATCACTTCAAAAAAGATTAAGAAATACAAGAAGCTGGGTCACCCCAACCCTCTCGTTAAGCTTGGAATTATGCAGGGTAGGTCTTATTATTGGGAATTGTATCCTAAATCCAATCATTTGATGATTATGCTAATGTAAATTGTATATAAATTGATATATTAATAAAAGTTATTTGGCAGTTTATTCATTACAAGAACATCTTCTTAATACTCCTGATTGTAATGAAGCCCTTAGGATCTTCCTTCATGATAAAGAGGATTTATCTTTGAAGGTCCTTAAAAGAGTTCGCGACCAAATGATATACTATGACATGGCCATAGTACTATCAATTATAGGACGTTGTATATCATATTTGTTGGTTGTCCTCTTAACCAAGAGTGTAGAGACACTAGTATGACATACAGGTGGAAGTGTAGGAGTACATTTCACCGAACGTGACTCATTTCCGGATACTCTACTGTCAAGAGTTAATCCAAGAAGATATAGGTATAAATATCCTTTAGACCTGAAGATCACAACCAGTGGCTTACAAGCAACTCATTGTACTTAGGTGCTGGACCACCTGGATTTCTAATCCAGCTACGAAAGGTTACTGGGTGCAGTCAAGTACTTGTGGTAGTCAGTTGTGGATCAAGATGGAATTTGACCTATCCCGTTAAAAGGAGAAATGCTTGTGTTTCAATTTAGCAAGACCTTGGCCAAGGCACTTCATGTGGAAGTCACATGATCACTAAAGTTGAAATCACTTTATGGATTTGCTATTTAGAGTTGACAGGCTCTTAAGCCATCCTTAGCATTTGTGGTCAAGAGGATGAATTATACGGTAACTATTTCTTAGGATTCTTGGAGTTTGCTCGGCAACTCTTCGACCTATCCGGACGTCGGGTTCCATTGCTAGATTGGCACATCGATTAGTATAGAAAGTTATTTCTATGCTACCGGCTTAGGTTCGAACCTAGAGAGTCACACGTATAGAAGTTTTCTAGGATGATCTGTTTGCTGATCAACGATTGAGAATCGTATATGATTTAATTAATCAATTTGATTGATTGAATTATCTCAATTAGGTTAAGTACAAGTGAATAAGATTCAATTTCATTTAAGTCCATTAGAAGGACTAGTCAATTTCAAATATTGATTTGAAATTAGACTTGATTTGGATTTAAATAGATTCAGGACTAGCCAAATTTGATTTGGGCTTGGACCATGATCTATGTGGGTTCAGTCAAATAAATTTAGATCAGATTAAACCATCACCTGAACCCAAACCTCTCGCATAAGGATCTCATATGATGAGATGGCTAAAATCTCATCTCATGAGAGATTAAATTCTCATGTAGAATTTAATGCCTAACATTAATTTTCACCGAACGTCGGATTTAGCCATGACTCATTGGTTTTCACCGAACGTCGGATTTAGCCACGTCTCTTTGGTTTTCACCGAACGTCGAAATTAAACCAAGCGCCACGCCTTCGGCGTCTCTTAGCTTCTACCAAACGATGGAATTCTTAATGTCAAAATTCAATGTTAAAGCTAAATTGAGACTATAAATAGAGGGCATTCCCTCACCAGAAAATACAGAACAACAATACACGATATGTCGTTGATTGTAATTCTAAAAAGGTTAGAATAAAAAATCCTGATGATTCTGGTGTTAGCGGAAGTGTGGTGGATCTTAGAGAAAGATTCAAGTGGGAGAATTCAAGATCAGTAAAGCTATTTTTTCGCGAGCTAGCACTCCCGGAAATCCGATCATTCGAGGCTTTGCGTGGATGATACTAGAGGCTGGACGATTGAACGGCTGCAGAGCAATAAATATTTACCTACTGTTCTTAAGGTAAGCGATTTGATCCCTAGATCTTAAGGCATGCTTCAAGATAAGTAGTATGACTAGTCATCTTGAAGATCAAGATATGATCTTGATATTTTTATTATGCATATTTTGGATCAATCGATCCTATATACAAGGTAAAGATATGATCTTGATGCATGTTAGATAGATTAGTATGTAATCTTTAAAATTTCGCATTGATAATTGTTATCAAATTTTTAAAATATGCATGCCTCGGGGATTGTTTCTCTCTACACTCATCACTTCAGACCAAGAAATATAAAAAGCTTGGTCACCCCAACCCTCCAATAAAGCTTAGAATTATCTAGGGTATGTCCCATCACTTCAAAGAAGACTAAGAAATATAAGAAGCTTGGTCATCCCAACCCTCGAGTTAAGCTTGGAATTATCTAAGGTTGGTCTCATCACTTCAAAGAAGGCTAAAAACTACAAGAAGCTTTAGTCACCCAACCCTTGTGTTAAGCTTGGAATTATCTAGGGTAGGTCTTATCACTTCAGAGAAGGCCAAGAAATACAAGAAGTTCAGTCACCCCAACCCTCTAGTTAAGTTTGGAATTGTTTAGGGTGGGTTTCATTACTTCAAAGAAGGCCAAGAAATATAAGAAGCTTAATCGCCCGAACCCTCTAGTTAAGTTTGGTGTTATCTAGGGTGGGTCTCATCACTTTAGAGAAGGTCAAGAAATACAAGAAGCTTGGTTACCTTACCCAAACCCTCTAGTTTAAAATTATCTAGGGTAGGTCTCATCATTTCAGAGAAGACCAAGAAATGCAAGAATCTTGATCGTTCCAACCCTCTAGTTAAGCTTGGAATTATTTAGGATAGTTCTCATCACCTTAGAGAAGGCCAAGAAATACAAGAAGCTTAGTCACCCTAACCCTCCTATTAAGTTTGGAATTATCTAGGATAGGTCTCATCACTTTAGAGAAGACAAGGAAATAAAAGAAGCTTGGTCACCCCAATCATCTAGTTAACTTTGGAATTATCTAAGGTGGGTCTCATCACTTTAAAGAAGACCACGAAATACAAGAAGCTTACTCACCTCAACCCTCTAGTTAAATTTGGAATTATCAACGGTCAGTCTCATCACTTCAGAGAACATCAATAAATACAAGAAGCTTGGTCACGCCAACCCTTTGGTTAAGCTTGGAATTATCTAGAGTGGGTCTCATCACTTCAAAGAAAGCCAATAAATACAAGAAGCTTAGTCACCCCAACCCTCTAGTTAAGCTTGGAATTATCTAGGATAGGTCTCATCACTTCAGAGAAGTCCAAGAAATATAAGAAGCTTGGTCACCCCAACCCTCTAGTTAAGCTTGGAATTATTTAGGGTAAGTCTTTACCACTTCAAAAAAGACCAAGAAATACAAGAAGTTTGGTTATCCCAACCCTATAGTTAAGTTTGAAATTATCTATGGAGGTCTCATCACTTTAGGAAGGTCTCATCACTTTAGGAAAGGCCAAGAAATACAAGTAGCTTGGTCACCCCAACCCTCAAGTTAAGCTTGGAATTATTTAGGATGGGTCTCATCACTTTAAAGATACAGTTAAGCTTGGAATTATCTAGGATGGGTCTCGTCACTTCAAAAAAGATTAAGAAATACAAGAAGCTAGGTCACCCCCCAACCCTCCAGTTAAGCTTGGAATTATGTAGGGCAGGTCTCATCGCTTCAGACCAAGAAATACAAGAAGCTTGGTCACCCCAACCCTCCAATTAGGCTTAGAATTATCTAGGGTATGTCCCATCACATCAGAGAAGACTAAGAAATGTAAGAAGCTTGGTCACCTCAACCATTCAGTTAAGCTTGGAATTATCTAAGGTTGGTCTCATCACTTCAAAGAAGGCTAAGAAATACAAGAAGCTTGGTCACCCCAACCCTTGAGTTAAGCTTGGAATTATCTAGGGTAGGTCTTATCACTTCACAGAAGACCAAGAAATGACCAAGAAATACAAGAAGTTTAGTCACCTCAACCCTCTAGTTAAGCTTAGAATTGTTTAGGGTGGGTTTCATCACTTCAAAGAAGGCCAAGAAATATAAGAAGCTTAATCATCCCAACCCTCTAGTTAAGCTTGGAATTATTTAGGGTGGGTCTCATCACTTATCCGTGTTTAAACTCCCGTATTATGGCTACAAGTTTTTTTAATTCTGGAAAGTATGCGTGCCTATTTAAGATTATTGGAATGCAATAAGTAACATTCTTAGAAACACAGCTAAACTTCGCATTCCTACGCTGGACTAATTTGAGTGCTGCAAGTAACATTCTTAGAGACAATTAAAACCTATCGCATTCCCATTTAAGACTAGTTGAGTGCTACAAGAAACGTTTTCAGAGAGAACTGTTTTTAAACAGTAACAAGCTTTGACTTTAGAAATCACTAATAACATATGAGATAGAATTACAAACTAAGCCATCAAAGGCCAAAAGCATTTTGGAATGGACCCCGTTTTGAGAAACGAACAGGAAATAAACTATAAGCAGAAGTATTAAAAGAAGGGAATCAGCGGATGGGAGAAGAAAGAGAAGACAGACATCAAACAAAACCTAACCTTGACATTGGTGTATAGGACCATCTAAGTTCGGTCCCAACAGCATGGCTACAGTACTTTGAATTTTCATTCGGCAAGCATTTGTATGTAAAGCTAACTCACACGTAACAAACAATAAAGAAAGATTTAGTATCTTTATATTCTATAAAAAATTGTGATTCTAAATCCAAGGGATTCATGCAGTCCAATAGGCTTGATTGTTGTTGTTAGGTATAGCAAGTAAAATAGCTGGAGTTTAAATTCTAATTTGAAATTTGAAATACAAAATCCAAATACGAACAAATAAAACAGAGAACATAGGATACAGAGGATAAAAATGCAAGCAAACTTACATCCAAGATGAAGAGAAGAGCCATGATTGGTGGAGCCGTGTATCCCAATCCCTCCACAATAGCTTCTAGAGACGGATGGAATCCTCCCGTACAATCGACTCCTGTAATCGAACATATAAACTTCCCCGCCAGCGCCATGGCCCCATATATCTCTGATTTGTTTTTTTTTTAAAAAATTCAGAAATTTTTTTTTTTTTGACATTATAATGACATTTCATACGAACTAGAAGCAATTCCTCTCTAATTACAAGCATAATATTGGATGCACTTATGGAAAATTAGGCCTAAAAATTCCAGAAATTAGTTCAGTATATTTGTAGAAACAAGTCAAAAGCCCGAGAGATTCAAGAATTCGTAAGAGAAGGATAAGAGAAGACACACCGATTCCATAACTGAGTCTCACGATGGCTCCGAGCTTGTCCCAAACCGGGAACTCCGAATCCCCTCCGCCAAAGCTCCGATCGATGAATCAATTCATATAAATTAATGTTCTAGAAAGCATCCCAAATACATAAACTGATAGAAAACATGTAGCTAAGTTTACTTAGGCCACCAACCAATAAACCTCCCTAACCAAACTAGTACTTGCAACTATCCTGCATAGAAGATAACGAAATTCCTAACCAAACTATAAAAGCTGCCATCCCCCAGCAATCATATCATGGATTACATAGATGAACAGTTCCTCATTTTAGATGTTAATGATGATAAAATTTAAAATATTAACATAGGAGGCATCAAGTCCCATCATCCATGAGTCTACTGATCTATTATTATGAGCATAAGTATGTACTGATGCCCTGCATGATGGAAAAACGCATTGAAAAACAATGTCGATGCCTTGTCATTAAAAATTGAAAAACAGAATCTATAGTACGGGTCAGAATGTGTAGGACACGAAATAACACATGGAAACATCATTTTAGATTGCTCGTTCTTTCATGTGTTTTTGCATGTGTTCACGCATGTTTGGAGAGAGGTGGGCAACACACCAAACATTCGATAGAAGAAATTGGTATCAAGGAGGAAACACATACCATAACAATAGTAATTAGAACCTGAACTCAGTTTAGAATCCACATGAAGGCCTGATCGTCCAGTTTTAAAATGTACTTCCAATCCATCTCACTGGAAAGTCTAGCACACCCATCCATCAGAAACTTGAAGAAGCAACCAATAAAAATACCATCCCTATGAACACCACTCTAAATATCTTCTAATGAGTGTATAGACAAGCAAGCTCTATTACTGAAGAACAGATATTTGCTGCTGAACACAGAGAATACTACTATCTTCCATCCCAGATTAGATGAAGCACAGAGGAAGAGGAGGAATGAATCTTGGTACAAAGCTGTGCTAGAACCTTTGATTTGGCTGAACTTGCTCTTTATAATCTATTTATATGTTCTACATACGAAGGTGTGCAATGACATTTGTTCATCAAAGAATTCAGCACATTTTCTAAGCCTTCCCAAATCCAAATGCTGGTTCTCTGGATGGTGTCCACGGACTTAAAAAGTAGAGAAGCTTGAACTATGGTTATTGTCTTCAGAATTTTGGTCCCAAGAAGGTTCAAATGATTCGGATAACTGTCCATTACAAGATAGATTACAGGTAAATTAATCCTGAGAGAAAGGAAGGGAATAGCTGGCTAAAGTAGAATACCCAGGTCCAAATACTTGGTAATCACTGCCCTCTGACACAGAATTGTTGGCTGTGGTATTGTGGCAGATGGTGGCTACCTACTTGAATCAGACTGAGGCTAGAGTTATACTCTATGTCCTTAAGACAATTTCGTCCCGCAATGGTGCTCACGGTCAGTATGACGATTGTCTCCCAGGATACAACAGTCTCCTTTTGATGAAAGCAGCACTACAATTCACCAAAATAATCGAACCAAGAATGCAACTCTCTTTTCAATGCACTATTGCTATACTATCCTTAGGAAAGTATGCAAATGCCTAAGAGAGAAGAAAACAAGAATTGATTCAAATTGAACTCAATTCGGAATGGCTTGGGATGAATGAAATGCTTAGGTCTAGGGTCCTATTTATAGGTTTTTAGATGCCCTTTGGAAGCAACCTTATGCCTCTTGGAAGCAACCTTATGCCCCTTGGAAGCAACCTTACGAATTAAATTAATTCGAATTCTTTTGATCAAAGGATGTTTGATAAGCCCATTCACTTCGTGATTTTCAGATCATGTTATCAGATAAGCCTTTTTAGGCTGTGATCTGAAGATCTGAAGATCAGATAAGCCCTTTCATAATTGTGATCTGATGATCACGTTATCAGATAAGTCTTTTCACAATTGTGATCTGATAATCACGTTATCAGATAAGTCTTTTGACATGACTTATCTACAACCGTTTGATTGAAGGGACGCCTTATCATCAACGGTTCGATTGACTTATCATTTGATCGAAGGGACACCTTATCAACGGTCCTGATGGTCAACCGTTGACCGGTCAAACGTTGACTGGTCAACCTTGACCAATTGACTGGTCAACCTTTCAACGGTCAAATCATCAATGGTCATGATCAATCCTGATCAGCGATCACCAATGGTTGTGATCAATCCAAGTCATCGTTTGATCTCAGCCCCTCATCTCAATCCTGATCAGTTTCTACCGTCTGATCTTCATCATCAAAAAGATTAAAGCCCCTCAAGCTCCTCGCGACGATGCGAAGTGCAAAGTGCGCCTACAAAGCGCCCATTGCGCCCTTCGCACACGCGCGTGCGCGTGCGCGTGCGCGTGCGCGTGCGCGTGATGCTTCGCATCACCCTCAAGCTCTCCTTCTATGGTGAGCCGAAGGAACACAAGCTTAAGGAGGAGGTTTCCATAAGTGAACCTTCCTTCCTTGTTCTTTTCGATGTGGGACTAAATGTCCCCGCAATTTCTCATTCACATACATAAGGGGTTAATGGGCTTTCAAGGCCCATTAGGGTTTTCATGACCTATTTTGGCCCATTACCCAACAATCCCCCACATGAATGGAAATTGGACTCAGATCAAAGATTAGCAAAGATTGGCAAGGCAAACCCCCACATAAAAGGATTTTAATGCAAATGAATATGCAGACACACTAAAGAGAGTATAATGGGATGAAGTTGTATCGGGATAGGTAGCTTGTGGCTTTGAACCTTCCTTAGTGAGTTGTTATCGAGTTTACTTGCTAAAAGGTGAACGCGATGTCTTGAACCTTTCAGCGTTTTGTGTAAACTAAGACAATAACAATCACGCAACTTCTTCCCGAGCATTCTTGTGGTTCTCATGGTTGTGTTCATTTTGGCCCCGAACAACTCCTGGTCTCATGAGTGCTTCAGAGAATTAAACCTTAAAATTCTCATAGAATTGGCCCAGTTCACACTCACATAGGTGATTCTTATTAAGAGTATCCTGCTATACCCCACATGATGTTCATGTCATAAGAATCATTAAAAGCAATGCTTATCCTAGTACCTTTAGCAGGTAGCACCAATTATCATAGGAATGAGTAGGATTGTACATCCTTAGTGCTATCAAGTCTCTTCATAATTTAGTTGTCCCTTTTGAACCTAGATCTTGGGATCTCCAGTCAGCTAGGTTGGGTATCCACTATGAAGATTTTTCAGTTATAGGTTTTAAACCCATTCCCCTCGATAAACAGTTTACTTGATCTCTTGGTAACCCCTTTGTTAATGGATCCGCTAGGTTTTTCTTTGACTGAACATAGTCAATAGAAATTACACCAATTTCAAGTAACTGCTTAATGGTATTATGTCTGCGACGTATATGTCTAGACTTACCATTATATATCTTATTCTGTGCTCTGCATATTGCCGATTGACTATCACAATGTATGCATATTGCAGACACAGGCTTTGGCCAACATGGAATTTCTTCTAAAAGGTTTCGAAGCCATTCTGCTTCTTCAGCTGCCTTTTCTAAGGCAATAAACTCAGATTCCATAGTGGATCGAGCTATACATGTTTGCTTAGAAGATTTCCATGACACAGCACCTCCTCCTAAGGTGAATACATATCCACTTGTGGATTTTGTATCTTCTGTGTTAGATATCCAATTAGCATCACTGTATCCTTCTAATACAGCTGGATATCTTGAATAATGTAATCCATAACTTAGGGTATATCGCAGATATCTTAATACCCTTATTAGAGCTGTCCAATGATTTGGACCTGGATTACTTGTAAATCTACTCAACTTATTGACAGCATATGCTATGTCAGGACGAGTACAATTCATGACATACATTAAACTGCCAATTATACGTGAGTATTCCAATTGAGATATGGGTTCTCCAGTATACTTAGCCAAATGTAGATTAACATCTACAGGTGTTTTCACCGGGCTAGTATCATACTTTTTATACTTATTTAATATTTTCTCAATATAATGAGATTGAGATAATATTATTTCCTCAGATGTTCTAGTGATTCGAATCCCTAGTATAACATCTGCAACACCCATATTTTTCATATCAAAATGTTTGATCAACATTTTCTTAGTCTGTTTAATCATTTCAGTATTACTACCAATGATTAACAGGTCATCTACATATAAGCAGATTATCACATACCCTTCAGATAGGGATTTGGCATATATGCATTTGTCGCATTCATTTATTTTGAATCCATTTGATAACATTACATTATCAAATTTTATATGCCATTGCTTAGGTGCTTGCTTTAATCCATATAAGGATTTAACAAGTCTACACACCTTCTTTTCTTGCCCTGGAACAATAAATCCCTCAGGTTGTTCCATGTATATTTCTCATCTAATTCACCATTCAGAAAAGCAGTTTTAACATCCATTTGATGAATTTCAAGATTGTTAATGGCTGCAAAAGCGATTAACATTCTTATAGATGTTATTCTACTTACTGGTGAATAGGTATCAAAGAAGTCTATACCTTCTTTCTGTTTGAAGCCCTTAGCCACTAATCTGGCTTTATACTTGTCAATTGATCCATCAGCTTTTAGCTTTTTCTTAAATATCCACTTGCACCCTAAAGGTTTCATACCAGATGGTAGGTCTACCAACTCCCAGGTATGATTATGCATGATGGACTCAATTTCATTATTGACAGCTTCTTTCCAAAAGGGTGCTTCTGGATTAGACATTGCCTCTTTGAATGTCTGAGGTTCATCTTGTAACATATAAGTTACATAATCAGGACCAAAAGACTTTGCTATTCTTGGTCTCTTACTGCGTCTAGGTTCATCTTCAGGATATTCATCCTGATGACTACTACTAGCAGTATTATCATAAGTTCTTTTATTTGAACTTATTTCTAATTTCCTTTTGCTTGGAAATATATCTTCAAAGAATGTTGCATTCCTTGATTCCATGATTGTATTTATCTGTATATCAGATATATCTGATTTATGTACTAAGAAAGCGATATGCACTACTATTATGTGCATAGCCGATAAATATACAATCAACAGTTTTAGGTCCTATTTGACCTTTTTGGGGTCCGGAATAGCTACTTTAGCTAGACACCCCCACACTCTTAAGTAATTGTAGGAAGGCTTCTTTCCTTTCCATAACTCATATGGAGTCACTTCCTTCTTCTTAAGAGGTATCTTATTAAGAATATGATTTGCTGAGAGAATTGCTTCTCCCCATAAATTCTGCGGTGTACCAGAATTTATTAACATAGCATTCATCATTTCTTTTAATGTGCGGTTTTTACGTTCCGCAATTCCATTAGATTGAGGTGAGTAAGGAGCAGTAGTTTGATGAATAATGCCATGCTCCTGACAGAATTTGTCAAAAGGTGCATCGTATTCACCACCTCTATCACTCCTTATGGCCTTAATCCTTTTTCCAAGTTGATTTTCAACTTCATTCTTATAACATTTAAACACTTCTAAAGCCTCATCTTTAGACTTTAGTAGATACACATAGCAGTATCTTGTTGAATCATCTATAAATGTTATAAAATACTTTTTACCTCCTCTAGTTTGAATTGACTTTAAATCACATAGATCACTGTGAATTAAGTCAAGAGGTTCAGTATTTCTTTCAACTGATGGAAATGGTGTTTTTGCTAACTTAGCTTCAACACACACTTCACACTTGTAATGTGGATCGATTTCATGATTAGGTAATAATTCTAATTTCATTAATTTTCGTAATGAATTAAAATTTACATGTCCTAATCTATCATGCCATAGACAAGAAGAGTCAACCATATAAGCAGAAGAAGATGCTTTATTCATTTCAAGGTTTCTGTGTACAGTCATTACATTGACCTTGAATAAACCATTATTCAAGTAACCCCTTCCTAAATATACCCCCCTTAGTGAGTACAAATTTATCAGACTCAAAAACCATCCTAAAGCCATGTTTGCTTAGGAGGGAGCCTGATATGAGATTCTTCCGGATGTCAGGGACATGTAGCACATCATTCAGTAGAAGCTCCTTGCCAGATGTCATTTTCATAACAATGCGGCCAATTCCTTCTATCTTGGATGTCGCGGAGTTACCCATGAACAGATTTCTGCCATTGATAGGAGTATATGATGAGAACATACTCTTATCAGAGCAGACATGTCTGGTAGCTCCAGTGTCTATGTACCACTCATTTGCTTTGTCAACCATGTTTGCTTCAAATACAACTGCTGACAGCATCATCTCGGATATCTCTTTGGATAGGGATTCAGTCATGTTGACCTCTTTCTTTTCTTTATCCTTGAAACGGCAGTCCTTGGATTTGTGTCCTTGCTTACCACAAACAAAGCACTTTCCCTTGAATTTATATTTCTTCGGGTTGCCCTTCTTCTGTTTAAAGCCTTCGCCTGGAAACTTGCGTTTCTTCTTCCCTTCTATGAGGTTGGCCCTTGGCTCAGCAGGTTGTCCTCCTGCCTTCTTTTCTTGGCTCTTATTGTCCTCCTCGATCCTTAGGCGGACAATTAGGTCTTCAAGTCCCATCTCCTTCCGCTTGTGCTTCAGGTAGTTCTTGAAGTCCTTCCATAATGGTGGTAGCTTCTCTATGATAGCTGCTACCTGAAATGACTCGCTAAGAGACATTCTCTCTGCATGTATCTCATGCAGGATGATCTGGAGCTCTTGGACTTGCTCCATAACTGTTTTGTGGTCGACCATTTTGTAGTCTAGGAACCTTCCAACCACAAATTTCTTGTGTCCAGCATCCTCTATTTTGTACTTTTTATCTAGGGATGCCCATAACTCCTTGGCAGTAGCAATACTACTGTACACATTGTACAGGGTATTGTCCAGACCATTGAGTATATAATTCTTGCAAAGGAAGTCTGAGTGCTTCCATGCCTCTACCGCAGCAATGACTTGCTTGTCGGTCTCCCCTTCCTTCAGGACAGGCGGATCTTCATTCAATACTCTGACTAGATTCAGAGTTGTGAGGTAGAACAGCATCTTCTGTTGCCACCTCTTGAAGTCAGTGCCGGTAAACTTCTCCGGCTTCTCGGCTTGAACGGATGTATGCATGGTAGCCATCTGCAGCAGCACTTCTGGAGGACGGAGATTGTCTTAAGATTGTTGGCTGTGGTATGTGGCAGATGGTGGCTACCTACTTGAATCAGACTGAGGCTAGAGTTATACTCTATGTCCTTAAGACAATTTCGTCCCGCAATGGTGCTCACGGTCAGTATGACGATTGTCTCCCAGGATACAACAGTCTCCTTTTGATGAAAGCAGCACTACAATTCACCAAAATAATCGAACCAAGAATGCAACTCTCTTTTCAATGCACTATTGCTATACTATCCTTAGGAAAGTATGCAAATGCCTAAGAGAGA
>UESW01004129.1:694616-738496 GCA_900491605.1 Calamus simplicifolius
GCGCGTGCGCGTGCGCGAGGGTGATGCTTCGCATCACCCTCAAGCTCTCCTTCTATGGTGAGCCGAAGGAACACAAGCTTAAGGAGGAGGTTTCCATATAAGTGAACCTTCCTTCCTTGTTCTTTTCGATGTGGGACTAAATGTCCCCGCAATTTCTCATTCACATACATAAGGGGTTAATGGGCTTTCAAGGCCCATTAGGGTTTTCATGACCTATTTTGGCCCATTACCCAACAATCCCCCACATGAATGGAAATTGGACTCAGATCAAAGATTAGCAAAGATTGGCAAGGCAAACCCCCACATAAAAGGATTTTAATGCAAATGAATATGCAGACACACTAAAGAGAGTATAATGGGATGAAGTTGTATCGGGATAGGTAGCTTGTGGCTTTGAACCTTCCTTAGTGAGTTGTTATCGAGTTTACTTGCTAAAAGGTGAACGCGATGTCTTGAACCTTTCAGCGTTTTGTGTAAACTAAGACAATAACAATCACGCAACTTCTTCCCGAGCATTCTTGTGGTTCTCATGGTTGTGTTCATTTTGGCCCCGAACAACTCCTGGTCTCATGAGTGCTTCAGAGAATTAAACCTTAAAATTCTCATAGAATTGGCCCAGTTCACACTCACATAGGTGATTCTTATTAAGAGTATCCTGCTATACCCCACATGATGTTCATGTCATAAGAATCATTAAAAGCAATGCTTATCCTAGTACCTTTAGCAGGTAGCACCAATTATCATAGGAATGAGTAGGATTGTACATCCTTAGTGCTATCAAGTCTCTTCATAATTTAGTTGTCCCTTTTGAACCTAGATCTTGGGATCTCCAGTCAGCTAGGTTGGGTATCCACTATGAAGATTTTTCAGTTATAGGTTTTAAACCCATTCCCCTCGATAAACAGTTTACTTGATCTCTTGGTAACCCCTTTGTTAATGGATCCGCTAGGTTTTTCTTTGACTGAACATAGTCAATAGAAATTACACCAATTTCAAGTAACTGCTTAATGGTATTATGTCTGCGACGTATATGTCTAGACTTACCATTATATATCTTATTCTGTGCTCTGCATATTGCCGATTGACTATCACAATGTATGCATATTGCAGACACAGGCTTTGGCCAACATGGAATTTCTTCTAAAAGGTTTCGAAGCCATTCTGCTTCTTCAGCTGCCTTTTCTAAGGCAATAAACTCAGATTCCATTGCGCCCTTCGCACACGTGCGCGTGCGCGTGCGCGTGCGCGTGCGCGTGCGCGTGCGCGAGGGTGATGCTTCGCATCACCCTCAAGCTCTCCTTCTATGGTGAGCCGAAGGAACACAAGCTTAAGGAGGAGGTTTCCATATAAGTGAACCTTCCTTCCTTGTTCTTTTCGATGTGGGACTAAATGTCCCCGCAATTTCTCATTCACATACATAAGGGGTTAATGGGCTTTCAAGGCCCATTAGGGTTTTCATGACCTATTTTGGCCCATTACCCAACAAGAATCTCCTCCATGGAGAGGTTTGTGACCGTCAAAGCATGTCACTGGTTCACAATTGCTGAAAATCATTGCGATCTCTATATTTCTCTTCAGGTGTCAGTCACGTGTTAATCTGCAAGCAATTATATATTTATCCCACCTTTATCTAAACAATTTGTCCAGAGATGACATGTTCATCATTTAACAAAACAATATTCATATCTTTCGTACATTATTATAGTTAGCTCTCAAAACGCGATTGCTCCTTTAATAGCAAAACCAAATCATATTTTCACATGATGTATCAGAAGGAAACCAGATAACCTTGCATGAATTACTTGGAAGAATACGATTTTTTGCTGTTATTTGGGTTTAACTGATGTCTAAGATTAGTTGATTTTCTACTTACCTAAAATCACTGAAACAGGTCATGACTGATCTTTATGTGATCGCGCAGTCATTAAATCCTAATTTTCCTTCCGATTCAGCTCAACAGCTCACGTTGGATTTTATCCTAATTATTTAGCGGGACGCTGGGAATTCGAAGCAAGAGAATACGAGATATGTGAGGTATCTAACAAAATGGGTACCCTCTTTCTCCCATTTCCTCCTCCACCGTTGCCTTACACTTCGCCGCCGGTCATCGTCGTGATCCCGACGCCGTCGCCCTTCTCTCCTACGAAGCTCACCACCCACGGTCCCTTCTCCCTTCTCTTCTTCTCTCTGTTCTTCCTCTTCTCGTTGCGCCCTTGTCGACTCCGACGGCGACCTCTCTCATCTCCGCCACCGGTGTCGCCGCCGTCCCAAGATCCGGATCTCCTCCATCTTCCACCTGACTAGCTCCTCCCTCTCTCTCGTTTTCCATGGCTTCTTCATCTGTGCATCGCTGCCTCTCCGGCTCCGGTTCCTCCACCATTCGCGTTCCGCCATGGCCTCCTTCTCCATCGCTAGCACCGCCGCCATGGCCGGATCCACAGCCGACCACCGCTTCTCTTTCCTTCCTCCTCTTCCTATTTCCTCCGCCGCTGCCCTCGATCTCCCTCGTCTTCCTTCATCGTCGACGCCGCCTCCCTGTCTCCCTTCCCTCCCCGTTCTCTCCACCAGCACCGCCCACCCCCTGCCTCTCCTTTCGTCTTCCCATTCTCGTCGCCGACGCAGTCGCCGACCACCAGCGTCCTCTCCCGTTCTCGCCGTGACACCGGCTCCTCATTCCCCACTCCCTCTCCTTCTTCCTCCGTTTCTGTCCCGATCGCCTTTCTTGACGGCACGGCCATGGCCTTCTCCGCCGTGGCCTCTCTCCGCCTTTGTTGCCGACCACCTCCGCCACCTCTCTTCTCTCCCTCGCCTCCGTCGTGGCCTTGACCCTGCCGTCCTCATGGTAAGCCCCTTCCCCTGCTCTGTTGAGTTGGCTGGGATGAGGAAGATGATAAGTTTCTTAAGATGGGTTAATGGGCCGGATGGTGTGCAGTCCCGAGCCAACTTGAGTTAATGGGCCAGCTGTGGGTCGGCTGAAAGCTTGTTTAGTTAGTGATTATTGTGTGATTTGAGAGATGATTAAACATAGACTAGCAGAAGCATTTTTGTAAATACGATGAAGAGGTGAAAATTAACAATTAGAAAATAAATAAACATACTTTTTTTTTTGAAATTAATGAGATATATGTGAAATTAAACCTTAAAGCCTTCATGAAATTTCATGAAAAGAATGAGAAAATTGTCCTCTAGAAGATTCCAATATTGCTGGAAGAGGATAAGATCGAAATCATCTAACCTTATATATATGTTGCGCTCAACGAGAAGCCTTTTTTAAAAAAAAAAATTCCATCTAAGAAGAACTCGTACCCTTATCTCCTCGAGATTTAAGGAGCTTCCCTAATAAAGGATGTTCTAGTTGATGGAGATAGGTAAGGAGGCTTCGTTAAAGGAAAGATTTTATAAAAAGTATGCAATTTCTTCATAATAGCTTTTTCTTTTTCTTGAAATGATGCATAAGAGGTAAGCATGAAAGAGGAAACAATTCACAGTCTGACAAAGAAAGTGCTGCGAGTATTAGCTTTCACCAAAATATTCAATTACTTAGGAAATTAAAAAGTCTACAGCCGTTCAGTCTGCAAAGCACTTGCATGAGTGGCTAAAAAATCCGTTGCTTGATTACCCTTCCGTAAAACATGAGTGCAGGTGAATCTTCCAAACAAGTAAAAGGAAAAAGAAGGCGGCCAAGAGAATGAACACTCTTAGAAGTTTCCAACAGCCAATGGAATCCCCTTCCAAGATGAACTCCTGCCATGCCACCTGAAGTACAGCAATCCGAACCAATGTCTTGGGAATAGGAATTGCTCCAGCTAACAAAATCTTTCTGTTGTCATTACGAATCAAAAAACCAGCACAGGCACTATGTGAACAAACAGAACCATCAAAGTTAATCTTCAAAACATCTGACTAATGAGGTTGTCAATATAAGAGGTAAGTAAATAAGAAGCAGTCGCAGATTACTGCGAGGAACAACCCCAGGTCAGCTGTAGAAGGGTCCTTTCGATGAAAGTAAAAGAATTCATGAGTCATGGCGCCAGCTTCTCGAACAACACCTTCTGGTTGGAAGGGTTTATCTTGGAAAATAAATGCATTCTCATCCAAAAGAGGATAGATTAATGTGGATTGGGCTAGAGAGATACCAAATGCGCAGGGATCTGATGAAATTAATGGCCTCACTTAAAGATTGGAATGTTGTTTTTTGAGACTCACCAATGAGCTTCCACATCTCTCTTCACTGAGGACAATCAAAAAATAGGTGATCTTCATTTTGAATAGCAATATGGTATCTCGTGCAAACAGGCTGAATGGAAGACACCTGATGAGATAATCTCGTAGCAGTTGGCAACCCATGTTTTAGGAGCTTCCACATGAAAAAGAGAGCCAGCGAAGATGCTTTCCTTTTCCAAATTCAAGAATTAGAGATAGGAGCTGTGAGATGCAGGAATGGTCGACGAATAGACCTCTTTGGCTGACAGCTCAGTAAGAAAATTATTCCCCTAAGCTAGAATGTTCTTCTGATTAGGTCCTCCATGCCAATTGGTACATTTATAATGATAGATGCTATTGAAAGAGAAGGGATAGGATGTCCCCGTTAAGATTAAATGTTGACTTAGTCCTGAATAGAGCTGGAGGAAGCAGATTCATGTAGCCGACCTCATGTAGTTGGGAAAAGGCTTAGATGAGTTGAGTTGAGTTGAGAACTATACCCTAAGCAATTATCTGTGTATTGTTCATCTGCATGAAAATGCTTTGTGATTTTCTACATTTAATCTTTTTTTTCTTTTAATAATCTTGCACAATAAGTTCTGATTGTTGAATGTTTTTATTTGCATAATGCAATTTTTTATGTCATATTAGAATTTGTAGTCTAACGATGAGTACAGAAGTGTATGCACTATGGAGTAACATTTGGTTCTTATATCTGGTATTGTTTAGTACTATGGAGTAAAATTAAGTTCTTGTATCTAGTATTGTGATCTGATACTGTTGAGAAGCCATTGTCCCTTGAAAATGATGTTTGCTCTTCGATTCAGATTAGTTGTCCATTTACTCATTAAGTTCTATTCTTAATAACATTGGGATGTATGGATTTTTTCAGTTAGTTTCATAGATCATTCCTTCTTGTCTTATCTTCATATTAGTGCATCTTTTTCAGTTGTTTAATTTTTTATCATATGAAATTATTACTTGTACATCTATTATGAAATGCTAGACAAATTTGTGTTCTTTTCTTTGGTAAGTAGTCCAATTGTACGGCCTACTGGTATTGAGACTACAGCTCTTGGAGCTGCATATGCAGCTGGATTAGCCACAGATGTTTGGATTGAAAAACAAAAATTTGCTACTGAACACAAAGAGAAGACTACTATCATACATTCTAGATTGGATGAGGCACAGAGGAAGAGGAGGAATGAATCTTGGTGCAAAGCTATGACTACAACTTTTGATTTGGCTGAACTCACCCTTTAGCTATAAGATCATTTGCTCCCGGCACATAACTTTCCTTCGTGGAAGGTTAAACTCTGTGATCTTTATTCTTGATTTTAGTTAAAGCTTTCTTTACATTTCGAGTTAGGTCTTCTTCTGTTACTCTGGGCTTGTGATAGAAATGAAAATGGACTATTTGAATAATGAAAAATGTTTGCTTCTATTTAGGCTATATGTGGTTTGAATTTTATCTTTTTGATGGGAAGAATAGAAATTGGAAGATATTCTGATACCTTAATTTATGAATTTGAAAATAAGCATATTTCTTATAGTTTATACCAGAATATCAAACTTTAGCCCAGTAAAGCACATTGCATAAATATTTGGAATTTGGATGAAATAATTTTTTTTTTGGAAAGAAACATGGATGGAATAATTTACTATATAATTATTTTAAGTTTGATGATTTGAGAACATAAAATGAAGTGAATAAAACAACGATGATGTTCAATTCATGGCTGTAATTCTCTGCAATGCGAATTACACCAAAACTAAAATTCCTTCAATGTGACCCCTTCATATCTTTGGTTATAGTAAAACACCATCTGTACCAATGACTTGACTTAGCACCTGCAAAGTGGCTCTAGACCCCTGTCTCCCTTAGCGAGTTAGCATTTACCAAGTGGCTCTAGACCTATCTCCCTAGCCATTGTGAGTTCAGCATCTTTTAAGGAAATGAAAATTTAATTTAGTTCTTCACAGTTTCACCAAGACAGACATGTAGGAGTAGCAAAGTTTGTAAGTACAAAAATCAACTAATTTAGCTACTTGTGTATATCAAAGAGTCAACATAACTATCCAACATAATGCATATTTGATTGCATTCCTTGTTATTGTCTATGGGGAAAGATTTGGTTGTATATTTCATCCAGTAGGTTAGTTCTCCTTGCAACCAAGAAAAATAGAAGACTAACCCCTAAAATCTGCTTTGTCAAAATAAACTACTACAAGGAACAATAACTTGCATTCAGTCAATTGTACGAGGTTCTTTAACTGATCCAAATTTGATCTAGCTTCACTGAATGATCAAATAAGCTAATTATGGGTGCTTTGCTAATATTTCTATACATATATACAAAAATAAATGGCAATGTAATTATCAAATTCAATCCGCGCCATTTAAAGGTGTAAAATTAAGTTTCCTTAGTGATAAACCTCAAACTCAAAAATTGGGAATAGTATTCATTCTTCATTTTGTAGAAAATTTTAAAGTTCATGAGTCTATTTTCCATTCTTTCATAACTTATTGTGCAAGCACAAGATTTATCCAATGCACATAAGTATGGTAGACTTATCGTCAAGTGTCAATTGCCATTGATCCCCCCAAGGTTCATAATAATTGATTACATGATGATAGAAGAAAACTTCTCAAAACTATATGGCCATACAGTGCTTCAAATTTAGCATAATCATAGACACTAGAAAAGAATAGAATAATATATCCTCAATTGGTTGTCCAAAAACATATGTATGATATAATCATTCAAAATATATAGATCAACCTAGAAAATAAATTAGGGAAGAAGCCATATATAGTCATATCAAACCTGATTGCAATTATCATTTTGCATTATTATATTGAACAATAGCTTGCTTTGCTCCATTACAAGGTGCAAAAATAAAGAAGGCTTCTCTAAAATGAATCAAGCACTATTTATCTCACCTACAATTCCGTTGCATGCGTGTCCACTTACGTGCTGCCATTAAAATCCTGCCAGTGAAGGAATCCACATAACCATCTAATATAATGAGAATATGTTGCCCAATGCGATGGCAATACAATAGAGAGATACAACCCCAAAAGCCTGCCGCGAATGAAACAGCAACTATTGCAAAGAAGATGGCATCATCCACACTGCTATCATCATGGCTCTCTCCTTCAGGTGGCGCAATTGGACTTGGGTCAGATGTGCATGTCTTCTCTATTGGCGGCCCATGCAATCCAATGTTTCCCTCATAGCTACTCACATCAAAGGTAGAAAATTGGTCTTTGAAATCTGGCGTACATCCAGAAAGGTTATTGTAAGCAACAGAGAAGACCTCCAAGAACTTTAGTTGAGTCAATTGCCTAGGTATCGCACCACTTAATTGATTATGTGATATATCCAAGCTCTCAATTGATTGAGTTTCGAGAAAGTTTTAGGGATTGGACCTGTTAGCTGATTGTATGATAGATTCAATAGTACAAGATTATCTAGATTTCCAATTCTGGTGGTATGCTTCCTGTCAACTTGTTTGCAGACAAATCAATTGTTGACATTAAATCCAAATGGTCTGATTGGTAGGCATATAGGTTGCCTTTTGTGAATAGCTCTACCATCATATTCATAGAAACAAGCACTTCATAGCTGGGATGATACATTGTATCACCTAAATAGCCCAAGGACCACAGGCTTGGAGGCACATGTGGATATAATAAATCAAGTCTCCTGAACTGCATTTTACCAAAGCAAGAGGGTATTGATCCAAAAAGATTATTTTGTGAAAGGTCCAGAACATGTAAAGACTTAGCTTGCATAGCTCGGTTGGCACAGGACCTTCAAGTGAATTTCCACTAAGATCAAGAATCTCCAAATATATTTCAATTCCTATCTGTCTTGGCAGTTTACCTGAAAGCTTGTTATTGCTGACGTCCAATGCTGTAAGGTTCGACATATTAAAATAACTGCTTGGAATCGGGCCTGTCAAAGCATTTCCAGCAAAGTTGAGAATCATGGATGATGAGAAACAATGAGGTAATAATGTCCCCGAAAGGTTATTGTGTGATAAGTCTAACACCCGAAGATCTGTTAGATTACATAAATGATGTGGTATTTTGCCATGAAAATAATTTCCTCCAAGATTAAGGTACTTCAGAGTGGTGGGAGTCCTATACTCTTTGGTATTATACCTGATAATTGGTTGTTATGGACATCCAATATAGTTAACCACCGATAGGCTGACAGATTCCTTGGCAATGTTCCAGTGAACTTGTTTCCATTTAGATAAACATATGAAAGCCAAGCATGACCATAATTTGTGGTAAACATCATCCCACTCAAGTTGTTGTTGGAAAGCTTCAAGATATACAATTCTGTGCAATCAATCAGTAGGCGAGTTGGTACTTCACCGGACAAATTATTATTTGACAAATCCAAGTACTCCAACCAACTCATATTACCCAATGAGGAAGGGATATTTCCAGTTAAATGATTTGAGGATAAATTCAGGATAATCATATATGGAAATATTGTGCCAATATTTGTAGGGATCGATCCACTGAGAAAATTCATAGAAAGATCACATACCCACATGCTTTCTTTCGAATGCTTTGGCAATTGAAATGTGCCCGTTATTGAGTTATTTCTCAAGTTCAGAAATTCATTTTGGTTAGACTTTTGAACAACCAAGTTGGAAACTTTCCTGATAGGTTGCTGTGGGAAAGATCAAGAACTTCTAACTTGTATTGAGAAGCAAGAAAGGCTGGTGTTGCAAGGGTATTCACGTCAAGTTTGCAATTGGATAACATGAGAGCCCATGGTTGGAAGGAGGGAACAAACTTTCCATCGTCAAGATGTATCAGCAATTCCTCGTTGTTAGAAAATGCGATATATTCTAGCTTTGAAAGATTAGCAAAGGACGAAAATGAGAAATGCCCATCAAATCGGTTGTAAGAAAGATCCAGATGCCGAAGAGAAATTAGCGCTGCAAAGGTATCTGGTGGAATATTACCCATCATTATATTATGAGAAAGACCTAAATATTGAAGAGAACCCGATCTCCCTAGAGATAAAGGAAGACTTTCATTAAGTAGTTGCTAGAGAGAGACAACTCTTGTAGGTTCTGTAGTCCACTGAACACTGCAAAAAAAATAAAGAAAATAAAAATAAAAAATTTTGCTTCACTATATGAACAAGGTTAGAAAATTTGTGAATTAGTACTTGCCTACTTTTATTTTTTTCTTTTCTTTTCTTTTCTTTTTTCTTTTGACTTAAGTGAGTCAATTTGGCAACTCATGTGAGACATAATGTTTAAACAAATATTAAATATAAAAATAGAATAAATTTAAAAAATGTCAAATATGTGAGTAATCAAGAAAGCAGTATGTGAAAATTATAATAAAATAATATGCATTTAAAATTTACATGCGCCACTCATAGATAACTAATTAAATGTGGCTGCACATGGTGTGAACTTATTAGCATATTTGATGGAATTAATGTTTAGATATACAAGAAAATGATGCAAGTAAAAGGCTCAAATGTCTTGAGATCATGAATTAAAACTCATTTTAACTTGTTGAAGCCAACTTAAAAACATCATTTGATTAAGACTAGGAAACATGAGTTTGACCAATTTTCTAACCTAACAAGTTAACCAAGTCAAGAAAGAGTTTGGCCAAATGTCATAATTTTATTCCAAATTTTGACTCATCACATTGAAAACTTGAATTGGCGTGGCCAAGCTAACCAGTCAAATTATCTAAGTTTTTTCTTAGTTGAATAAGGGGAAATGGCTAGCTTAAAAAAAAAAAAGAGAGAGGAATATGGAGAAACTCTTTATCAAAGGAATAAATATGATACCTTGTAAAGGTAGTGAACCAGTTAGGTTATTTTCATCCAAATATAAGAAATTAAGAGAAGATAAGTTTCCCAAAGCTATGGGTATCCTTCCTGTAAGCTGATTAATTCCAAGATAAAGCATTCTAAGCTTCTGTAATCCTTGCAGGCCTGTAATAAGGAGCTATAAATATCAGTTAAAAAGATAATATAAACTGTTATACTTAATGTGTTGATGATCTATTGACAGAAATAATTATAGAGACTCTGTAAGTTAAAGTTATTACCTTCCACATTAAGTTTACCATTCAGCATATTGTGTGTTAGATCCAGGGTATCGAGTGAAGATAGATTTTTGAAAGATAATGAAATACTTCCAATAAGGCTGTTATAGCTGAGATCAAGGATCTTCAACTTACTCAATCCTGAGATGACTGTTACATACAAAATTCCAAATGAAAAAGAATCTAAATCAAAAATATTTATGATAAGAGGATAAAAAATTGAACAGATTGAAATTGGCTAACAAGTTGGATAGAAGAGAGACGGACACATCTCTGATAGTAATCCTACAATTTGACTACTGAAACAATCAAACTATCTGGGCTTTAACAAATAATTGATTAAATCCTCCAAGGCTCAAAAGCATGAGCTTTGATACTCATCTTGTGCTGTTGTTCAGGTCACTCTCTTTTGGAGACAATAGTATCTCCCTCTTCCCATATAGATGGTAAAGTGTAGTTGTGGTGAAAGAGAGAAGAATCTGAGCTTTAACAAAGAGTTTAACAAAAGATTGACTCACAAAAGTTATAATTCTATTCTAAAGTTTGACAAGTGAAATAAAATTCACTCATTAGATTGAAAATTGATTTGGATTGGCCAAACCAATCAGTCAAATTGTTTAAGTTTTTAGCTTTGAATGTAGGGGAATTTGCTAGCTCAAAAAAAAAAGAGGAATATGGAAAAACACTTTGTCAAAGGAATAAATATTGTACCTTGTGAAGGCAGTGAACCGGTTAGATTATTTTCATCAAATATAAGAAATTAAGTGAAGATAAGTTTCCTAAAGCTGTGGGTATCCCTCCTGTGAGCTGATTAAATCCAAGATTAAGTATTCTAAGCTTCTGCAATCCTTGCAGGCCTATAATATGAAGCCATAGATATCAGTTAAAAAGATAATATAAACCATTATACTTAATGTGCTGATGAAATTTTGATAGAAATAATTACGGAGGACTCTGTAAGTTAAAGTTATTACCTTCCACATTAAGTATACCATTCAGCATGTTGCCTTCTAGATTCAAGGTACTGAGTGAAGATAGATTTTTGAAAGATAATGGAATACTTCCAACAGGGATGTTATAACTAATATCAAAGATCTCCAACTTGCTCAATCTTGAGGTGACTGTTACATATAAAATTCTCAATGAAAGAGAAATTAAATTCAAAATATTTACGACAAGAGGATAAAAAATATCAACAAATTGAAATTGAGCTAACAAGTTGGATGGGAGAGAGGCTGACGCATCTCTAATAGCAATTCTACAATTCGACTGCTAGACAAATAAAGTTGTCTGGGCTTTAGCAAATAGCTAATTAAATCCTGCAAGGCTCAAAAGTATGAGCTTCGATGCTCATCTTGTGCTGCTGTTTGGGTAACTCTCTTCAGAGCCAATAGTATCTCCCTCTCCCCCATGTAGGTGGTGAAATGCAATCGTGATGAAGGAGAAAAGATCTAAGCTTTAACAAAGAGTTTGACGAAAGGTTGACCTGTGAAAGTTATAATTCTGTTCTAAAGCTTGATAAGTGAAATAAAATTCTTACTCGATAGACTGAAAATTGATTTAGATTGGCCTAGCCAATTGGCCAAATTATCTAAGTTTTTAGCTTTGAATATGGGAAATTTGCTAGCTCAAATAAATCAAAAGGGGAATATGTAGAAACTCTTAGTTAAAGGAATGAATATCATACCTTGTGAAGATAGAGAAATAATTAGATTATTTTCATCCAAATATAAGAAATTAAGAGAAGATAAGTTTTCTAAGGCTATGGGTATCCTTCCTGTGAGCTGATTAACTCCAAGATTAAGCATTCTAAGCTTCTGTAATCCTTGCAGGCCTGTAATAAGGAGCTATAGATATCAGTTAAAAAGACAACATAAACCATTATACTTAATATGCTAATGATCTCTTGACAAAAATAATTCTAAAAGAGTTTAAAATTAAAGGTATTACCTTCGCATTAAATGTACCATTTAGCATGTTGTCTCTTAGATTCAGGGTTCTGAGTGAAGATAGATTTTTGAAAGATAATAGAATAGTTTCATTGAGGTTGTTATAACTGAGATCAAGGATCTCCAACTTGCTCAATCTTGAGATGACTGTTACATACAAAATTTTCAAAGAAATAGAATCAAGTCCAGAATAATTACGATAAGAGAATAAAAAAATATGAACAGATTGAAATTGGACTAACAAGTTGGATGAGACAGAGGCTGATGCATCTCTGATAGCAATCCTACAATTTGACTGCTAGACAAATCAAGCTATCTAAGCTTTAAAAAACAACTGATTAAATTCTGCAAGGTTCAAAAGTATAAGCTTCGATACTCGTCTTATACTGTTGTTCAGGTCACATTCTTCCAAAGACAGCAGTATCTCACTCTTCCCATTTAGGTGGTGAAGTGCAATTATGGTGAAGGAGAGAAGATCTAAGTTTTAATAGATAGTTTGACGAAAGGTTAACTCATAAAAGTTATAATTCTATTCTAAAGCTTGTCAAGTGAAAAAAAATTCTTACTTTCTAGACTAAAAATTGATTTGAATTGCCAAACCAATCATCAAATTGCCTTAGTTCTTCACTTTGAGTATAGGAAAATTTGCTAGCTCAAATAAAATAAAAAGGGAATATGAAGGAACTCTTAGTCAAAGAAATAAATATCATACCTTGTGAAGGCACTGAATCAATTAAAATATTTTCATCCAAATATAGGAAATTAAGGGAAGATAAGTTTCCCAAAGCTATGGGTATCCTTCCTGTGAACCAATTAAGTCCAAGATCAAGTATTCTAAGCTTCTGCAATCCTTGCAGGCCTGCAATAGAGAGTCATTGATATCAATTAAAAGGACAATATATACCATTATGCTTAACACGCTGATGATCTTTTGATAGAAATAATTATAGAAGACTTTGTAAATTAAAGTTAGTACCTTCCATATTAAGTGTACTATTCAGCATGTTGTCTCTTAGATTTAGGGTACTGAGTGAAGATAGATTTTTAAAAGATAATGGAATACTTCCAATGAAGCTATTGTAGCTGAGATCAAGGATCTCTAACTTGCTCAATCCTGAGATGTCTGTTAGATACAAAATCCCAAAGAAAGAGAATTTAGATCAAAAATATTTTCATCAAGAGGATAAAAAATATGAATGGATTGAAACTAGAGTAATGAGTTGAATGAAGGAAAGACTGACCCATCTGTGATAGCAATCCTACAATATTATTTCTGGATAAGTTAAGATGTGTGAGCATGTGAAAGGAAGAAAAAATGCTGAAATTTAATGGCCATTCTGAAAATTCCCAATATAGAAATGAACCAGATTTCATAAGACTCGAAAGCATAAGCTTTGATACTTGTCTTGTGTTGTTGTTGCAGGTGACTCTCTCCCAAAGGCAGCAGTCTCTCACTCTTCCCCAAGTAGGTGGTGGAGTATGGTTATGGTGAAGGAGAGAAGATCTGAGCTTTAACAGAGATTCATACTCCTTCAATGGACACCCAAAGTTGGGGCTGCAGTTGCAGAGGATTACAATCAATGAAGCCCATAACAAAAATGCTAGCCTTGAGTAGGTGATAGAGTGGTTGCAACTCTCCATATGGACTAATGATTTGATGCACTTTTGCTTCTTAATTCATTCTTGGATAATTTATAGACAGCATGAAGGTATGGAAATATGACTCGTTAGTCAAGTCAATGTAGGATAGAGGTATATAAATATGAGCCGTTGAAAAAGTCAATGTACTATATAATTTTCACAGGATCGGTTTTCCAATGCCTAGACGTCTTACCTCTTTAAAGAAGAAAGAGATTCGGCATAGACTCCAGCCTGAAGATAATTATTAAACTGAAATAGAGAATTAAGGACATAACAAACGAATTTGAGATCTGGATCCCACTCCTGAAGGAATTTTTGTGGTGCAAACCTTATCTCATCTCTTTCCAAACCAGCAAATCCAAGGAAACATGGAATCAAAGTACTCATCATGACTTTTCCAAACCTCATCTTCTCCATGGAAAAGCTATTCGGAGCCATTAATTGACCAAAAATTTTCCAAAGGAATTTGACTCTCAAACAAGAAGACCATAGATCAAAGAGTTCATATTTGAATGTAGAATATTAAGATCAGCGAAGAAACAAATGTGTTTGTGGAACCATTCATTATGGATGTTAATCACTTATGTACATAGCATATACCCTTCACTAGCTCAACACCTCGTTTATCAGATGGGAGACAGGATTTGGTTTTAAAATCAAAATCTTTCTACTATGTTAGCCCATTTTCTTAATTTGTGTAGTTGCTTGTACTTCATCTTTCATTTGGGATTGATCTGTTGCCTCCTTTTCGGAAAAAAAAAATAAGAGAAAAAATTCTTTCTTTTTTTTAAAATTTTTTTGGCAAGGTGTGAATATAAATTTCACCTCTGATTAGCTTCATCAACAAATTTTTATTTCTTTTCCACCAACAATTTTAAGGAGGTACAAGTCTTCTGCCGTTGGCAAATTCCACGAATCGGCTCAGCGAGTCTTCAAAATATAATAATCTGATTTTTTTTCATTATATGGCTCGGAACTAATTCTGCACGTAAGGTTGAGACCAAAGCTCTGCCAAAAGATCTAATTTCTTTAGTTAGAAGATCTCAAAGTATTTGAGGGCTGGTAACGTATGTATAAGAAGAGATAACGTCAATGCGTCTGTTTAGGCTGATAAGTAGTCCCATTGCTGGCCACGCCTCAGGTAAGAGTACAAAATTTTATTTTATTTTTTCTTATTTTCTGTGAACGATTTAATGTAGAGGCCTCAGATCTGTCTCTCCAGCATTTTACATGCGTACGTTGCATCATGTAAAGCGACAACGCCAACTGCGCTCGTTTTTCCAGGCTTCTACATTGCCTTTTAAAAATTATTTCCTCTACAATTTTATTATTATTCTCAATCTCTCGCAATTTTTTTTTTTGGTACAATCTTGATTGCTCAGTGCAATCTATTGCATGAAGTACTTGCATTAGTTATTATTCGCACATATCGTGTTAGTAACAGTAGTCATCAATATTTTATATTTATTAATTAAATATTAATATTATTATTAATATTAAAATATTTTTATTAATATTATTGTACATATTAATAATATTTAGGTAATAGTAATATTTATATATTTACTAATATATTACTAAATATTAGTTTATGTAATTATTAAAATATATTTATCAATAAATGTATATAAATTAATCATAAAATAATTACAAATATAAAAATTTTTAATTACAAAAAATATAAATTAAATATGAATTTAACTATGTAAAATATTTTAATTTAATATTTATAATGTTTTAAGGGATTTTTTGTGTAGCCCAAAAGAAAAGTGCTAGCCTTAAATAGGTGATAGAGTGATAGCAATTCTCTGCGCAAGGGAACTTTTGCTTCTTAATTTATCCTTGGATAATTTATAAACGGCATGAAGGTATGCAAATATGAGTTGTTAGTCAAGTCAATGTAGGATCGAGCTGTGGAAGTATGAGCCGTTGGAGAAGTCAATGTACTGTATAATTTCCACAAGTGTCACGTTCGATTTCTCACCTCTTTAAAGAAAAAAGAGAGGTGAAAAAGACTCCAACCTAAAAATAATTATTAAAATTGAAATAGATAAGGATATAACAAGTAAATTTGATATTTGAATCCTACTTCTAGAGGAGTTTTAAGAGTTCTTGTGGTGCAAACCTCATCTTATCTCTTTCCAAACCAGAGAGTCCAAGGAAGCATGAAATCAAAGTACTTATCGTGACCTTTTCAAACCTCATCTTCTTTGTGGAAAAGCTATCCGGATCCACTAATTCGACCAAAACTTTTCCAAAGGAATTGGCTCTCGAACGAAGGCCGTAGACCAAAGAGTCCATGTTTGAATGTGTGGAACCATTCTTAATTTGTTGCACTTGATTTTATGTATGTTAATTAGGCATGTACATACCATGTATCCTTCACTAGCTCAACACTTCGGCTATCAGTTTACTCGGTTCTCCAATCATGATCATGGGAGACAGGATTTGGCTTTAAAATCAAAATCTTTCTGATATATTAGGGAGGGTAATTAGGTAACAGTTTAGTTAGCTTCAGCTACTCATTCTAATTTGCTTCTTGAAGGTTACCTTAATTACTAAGCTGGCACAGTTAGCCCATCTTTTCTGTAGGTGCTTCTGGTTTCTCTTTCATTTAGGCTTGATCTGCTGCCTCCTTTAAGGGGGAAAGACTAGTCGGTTGAAGACACTAAAGTTCACCTCACATCTCAACCTGATTAGCTTCATCAACAAATGTCTATTTCTTTTGTAATTTCACTGACAATGTGAAGGAGATTCAAATCTTCTGCCATTTTTAAAGTCAACAAATCGACGCAACAATCCTTCTCTGTAGTTTGTTCCCTTCAAAATACAATAATCAGATTTGTTCACCGTACGTATGGCTCGGAATTAATTCTTCACTACTACATGAGGTCGAGCCCAAAGCTCTGCCAAAATGATCTCGTGTAAGCAAATTGATGTCAATGGGTCTATTTACAGGCTGATAAGTCCCATTGTGACTGACGTTGACTCGTATAAATTGCGAAAAAGAAATCATAGAAATTTCGTAACAATAATAAAATGACAAACAGCATGCTGACCGATCTTTCCTGCTCGATCACAAATTATTATTATTATTATTATTATTATTATTATTATATTATTATTATTATTTCGGTACAATCTCTGGTTCCTCAATGCAATTATTTGCTGCATGAAGTATTCATCTTAGTTATTATACACCTATCGTATTAGTAATAGTCATCAATATCTTATTATATATATTAATTAAATATTAATATATTTTTGTTGATATTAAAATATTTGTTATTAATATTATTGTACATATTAATAACATTCAGGTAATAGTAATATTATATATTTATTAAATATTATTAGTTAATATTTTATGTAATTATTAAAAATATATTTTTTCGATAAATGTATATAAATTAATCATAAAATATGTATAATATTAAATATTATAAAACTCAAAAAAATTAATTACAAAAACTATAAATTTAATACGGATTTAACTATATAAAATATTTTGATTTAATAATATTTATAGTTTTAATAATATTTAATAATATATTAATTTAATTTTTATAATACTTTAAGGGATTTTTAATGAAGCTCATAACAAAAAGCTAGCCTTGGGTAGATGATAAGAGCGATAGCAACTCTCCATCAGAGGTGAATCTTGCAATCTAAGTCAAGTCAATGTAGGATTAAAGTATGGAAATATGAGTCTTTCGATAAGTCAGCGTACCGTACAATTTCCGCAAGCGTCATGTTCGGCTTTTCAACGTCTAGACTCGTCTCTTTAAAGAGGAAAGAGATTCGACGTAGACTCCAGCCTGAAAATAATTATTAAAATTGAAATAGAGAAGGAAACATGGAGGAGTTTGAGATCTGGATTCCACTTTTGGAGGAGTTTTTTGAGGTGCAAACCTCATCTTATCTCTTTTCAAACCAGTAAGTCTAAGGAAACATGGAATCAAAGTATTCATCATGACTTTTCTAAACCTTATCGTTTCTGTGGAAAATTAAAGCTATCCGAAGCCAAAGTTATTCGGACAAAACTTTTCCAAAGGATCGGAATTGACTTCGAACAACAAGACCGTGAACCAAAAGAGTTCATATTTGAATGTAGCGTGTTAAGTTCAGCCAAGAAACAAATGTGTGGTGGAACCATTAATCTTTGTTGCACTTGATTTTGTGGATGTTAATCATGCATGTACATAATAACAGATCAAAATCTTTGATCAAAATCTTTCTACCATATTACGAAGGAAGAGTAATTAGGTAACAGTTTGGTTAGCTCCAGCTTTTGAAGCTTAGCCCATCTTTTTCTTAGTCTTCGGGCAGTGCCTGTGGGCTCCCGGCCGTACGCCGTTGCCGCTGTTTGAAGATCCCATCCGCTAACAGGAAGGAAGGAGTCTACCATCTTATTAGTTATTATATGTTAAAAGATATCAAGAATTAACCGAGCGTTATTTTGTTATTGATTTAATTTAGTTTTCTGCAAAGCCCGAGCATCGCAATCAACTGAATCATCAAGTCAATAAAGCGGAGTGATGCGTACACAAGCGTGCAGCCTCTCTTGGTTTCTTAAAAAATAGAATGCGATAAGTGAAGAGAATTTATGAGCTGAATATTTTTCTTAAGTAGGACCTCCGGCTTTCTGGAAATTGCTTCCCGCACTTAACCAAGTCCTCTCTCTACTGGCTAAAGAGAAAATTTCGGCCTCCCAGTCTTCCCTGCAGTGATGATTCTTGAAAATAAAGCTAATTAAGAAAATTTATGTGATGAAGAATCATAAAAAAAAAAAAGCATATGAAAGGGAATCGGTGTGCTCGTTAGTCTTTTTGGCTAGCAAAACAAGGAAGAGAGAAAAAAGAAAAAAGAAATCTAAAAGAAAGGTTTTGATTGTCAGTCGTTGATATTTGTAGGCTCCAACAGCCCATCCAAAATATTTTTATCAAGTGGGTAAGAATTAAAAGAATTAATTTATTGCAATATCAAAGGAAGAGGAGTTTAAACAATGGTAAATTGGCATTGTCACCATCTTGTATTTTTTTTAAAAAATAAAAAGCTTGCTATGGTCCATCTTATCTACATCCAAGAGAAGACAAGAAAAAAGAAGAAGAAGAAATAACTAGTAATATGTAGATTCATAGTATTTTAAGCTTGTAATCTTCGAACATGGAAGGAAAAAGGAAATGGCATGGCTTGGAGCCATAATTCTGCGTGTGTTCGAGGTGGTAAGCAATTTTTTCAAGCCTATGGTCCATGTAAACTTCAAAGAAGACTAAGGTATGAAACCAGCTTAGTCATCTTTATTACCCTCTATTTCCATTGATAAGTCGGGCAAAATATTGTTGCAAGTAGCTAGTTTCGTGTGGGCTCATCACATCAGAGAAGGCCAAAAAATACAAAAAGCCTAATCACCCCAACCCTCTAGTTAATTTTTGAATTATTTAGGATAGGTCTCATCACTTTAGAAAAGGCCAAGAAATACAAGAAGCTTGGTCACCCCAACCCTCCAGTTAAGCTTGGAATTATCTAGGATGGGTCTCATCACTTCAAAGATATAGTTAAGCTTAGAATTATCTAGGATGGGTCTCATCACTTCAAAAATATTAAGAAATACAAGAAACTGGGTCACCCCAACCCTCCAGTTAAGCTTGGAATTATGTAGGATAGGTCTCATCGCTTCAAACCAAGAAATACAAGAAGCTTGGTAACCCCAACCGTCCAATAAAGCTTAGAATTATCTAGGGTATGCCCCATCACTTCATAGAAGACTAAGAAATATAAGAAGCTTGGTCACCCCAACCCTCCAATTAAGCTTGGAATTATCTAAGGTTGGTCTCATCACTTCAAAGAAGGCTAAAAAATATAAGGAGTTTGGTCACCCCAACCCTTGAGTTAAGCTTGGAATTATCTAGGGTAGGTCTTATCACTTCAGAGAAGGCCAAGAAATACTTGAAGTTTAGTCACCCCAACCCTCAAGTTAAGTTTGGAATTGTTTAGGGTGGGTTTTATCACTTCAAAGAAGGCCAAGAAATATAAGAAGCTTAATCGCCCCAACCCTCTAGTTAAGCTTTGAATTATCTAGGGTGGGTCTCACACTTCTGAGAAGGTCAAGAAATACAAGAAGCTTGGTTACCTAAACCCTCTAGTTAAGCTTTGAATTATCTAGGGTAGGTCAATCACTTCAGAGAAGACCAAGAAATATAAGAAGCTTGGTCACCTCAACCCTCTAGTTAAGTTGGAATTATTTAGGGTGAGTCTCATCACTTCACATAAGGCCAAAAAATACAAGAAGCTTAGTCACCCATGACCCTTTTGTTAAGTTTGGAATTATCTAGGATAAGTCTCATCACTTAGAGAAGACCAAGAAATACAAGAAGCTTGGCTATCCCAACCCTCTAGTTAAGTTTGAAATTATCTAGGGAGGTCTCATCACTTTAGGAAAGGCCAAGAAATACAAGAAGCTTGGTCACCCCAACCCTCCAGTTAAGCTTGGAATTATCTAGGATGGGTCTCATCACTTTAAAGATACAGTTAAGCTTGGAATTATCTAGGATGGGTCTCATCACTTTAAAGATACAGTTAAGCTTGGAATTATCTAGGATGGGTCTCATCACTTCAAAAAAGATTAAGAAATACAAGAAGCTGGGTCACCTCAACCCTTCAGTTAAGCATGGAATTATGTAGGGTAGGTCTCATCACTTCAGACCAAGAAATACAAGAAGCTTGGTTACTCCAACCCTCCAATTAAGCTTAGAATTATCTAGGGTATGTCCCATCACTTCAGAGAAGACTAAGAAATATAAGAAGCTTGGTCACCTCAACCCTCCAGTTAAGCTCGGAATTATCTAAGGTTGGTCTCATCACTTCAAAGAAGGCTAAGAAATACAAGAAGCTTGGTCACCCCAACCCTTGAGTTAAGCTTGGAATTATCTAGGGTAGGTCTTATCACTTCAGAGAAGACCAAGAAATACAAGAAGTTTAGTCACCCCAACCCTCTAGTTAAGCTTGGAATTGTTTTGGGTGGGTTTCATCACTTAAAAGAAGGCCAAGAAATATAAGAAGCTTAATTGCCCCAACCCTCTAGTTAAGCTAGGAATTATCTAGAGTGAGTCTCATCACTTCAGAGAAGGTCAAGAAATACAAGAAGCTTGGTTACTCAAGCCCTCTAGTTAAGCTTGGAATTATCTAGGTAGGTCTCATCACTTCAAAAAGACCAAGAAATGCAAGAACCTTTAATCATTTAGTATCAGCATGAAAACAATTTCTTGGGAATTCTCAAACTCAAGAAACAAAACTTTTTCTTCAACTTCTGTCCGCTAATTTGTATGACATACTCCTAAATGGTTTTGAATTAGAATGTTAGATGCCACTTAATAGCATGTAATTATTAACTCACCTGAATCGAAGAAATGGACTCATTTTGAGATCAAATAGTCACCAAGCTCAGTTTTTTTATGGTTATAATCATACATCTACATCTCAAACTTCACCGAGATGATTTCATATTTAACAAAGATTTTTAACAAATTATGAGGTAGGCAAGTCCAAAAATCTTATGAGATTCTCTCCTTGCCTTTCAAACAAGTGGTAAACCTATCCATAGGTTTACTCTTATGAGCGAGCAAATTGCATCATTTGATACAACAACCACTACCACCTTGATCCCAAACTAGTAAATAGCATCATCCAATAGCATCTGGAAATGCAGCCACAAAGGGCATGGACAAATAAATTAACACTAGTACCATCAAAACTAATAGAATACGCTTGTATGATCAAATTAATACCAGTCAAAGCAGTTTCAATATCAAATTAATACCTACCAATTATATAGAACCTGTAAATCTTCGACCGCACAAACATGCCCTCCAATTATATGTTTTAGTACCATACATGGTTGTTTTATAACTGGTTCCATACAGTTCCTTAATATGAGTAAATGTGGACTGCATCATTTATAAGAGCTACAACCAATTGAATATTCCAAAGTCAGAGAGACAATCATCATATATGTCTTTCCCTTGATTCACAATTCATATAAATTAATGTTCTAGAAAGCATCCCAAATACATAAACTGATAGAAAACATGTAGCTAAGTTTGCATCATCTCTTCCCTCATATTCTTATGCTGATCGCACGTTTACTTAGGCTACCAACCAATAAACCTCCCTAACCAAACTAGTACTTGCAACTATCCTGCATAAAAGATAACGAAATTCCTAACCAAACTAAAAGCTGCCATCCCCCAGCAATCATATCATGGATGTTAATGATGATAAAATTTAAAATTTAAAATATTTAGAGGTGGACAAAGCCCCAAGCTTCTCTATGCGATACTTGAAGCCCTGGAAAGGGGTGCTATTGGGCCAGAGTTTCGTTAAGCCCAGAGTCAAATCTTTTGGATTTCCAGTCTAACTTTTGCTTCTTGCCTGATCCATTGATGAAGGATTGGGTCAGTTCCGGTAACGAAAAATTCATTGGCTTTGAGTCAGGCAGAAATCAACTCTGGGTATCTATCAGGTATCATATTATATTTTTGAAATAATAATCAAGCAAAAACAATCTACATTTTGAGAAGCTTATTAACGAACTGTTCTTTTTGCTCTGCAGTTCTCATTCTCCGTCTACTAATTTTGCAATGAACGGAGTAGTCACCCTCTCAAAATTTTGCAAACCTTTACGGTGGAAGTTTGTTCTGCCATTTCAACTATGGCTTCTTTTTTTCTGAGAACAAGATGGGAGAAAGCCAGGCCAAAATCTGGTGAGGGTAGCATTGAAACCAGGTCAGCGATATCCAACACCCAGCGATGTTACCCCCTCAACTAGTTGGCACTCTCTATAATCACAGTGTCACTTGTTCTCAAATTGTAACATTAATAAAATTTCTTGATTTTCTGTATAATTTTGAGGTGCTTGATCTTTCCCACAACAACTCGATACGAAAATTTCCAACTTGGCTCTGTAAAAACCCGTCTTATTTTAATGGTCCTTATTTTATTAACTAACGTTTCTCCAATTAAAAAAAGTGATAACAGCCCCCCCTTTAATACTTGAACGCTTGCTTGATGGGGCATGCGGTGAAGGAATTGAGTATAAAAAGGGACCTTTCCTAAGGTTTTAAACATGGTTATCGAGAGAGAAACCTTATAAGTGAGGCATTGGCATTGAGTCCCTGACAAGAGCTCATCCTGAAGGCATACACAATCAGAATGCGATGGCTCGTTGATTAGAAGACCGATCCATCGAGAGGAGGAGGAAGATCAATCGAGATCCCTAAAGAAAGAAAGAGAAAGGGAAGATCAATCGAGATCCCTAAAGAAAGGAAGATCAAGATCCCGTGCAGTCCAAAGGAAAGGAAGGAAGATCAAGATCCCGTAAGATTTCTATCCAAGTTTCTCTTTTCAAGCAATTTATGCCGCGTGTTTTCCGTTTTCAGTTTTTCGGATCTCAGGTTTCGATCAGTTCTGATCTTTGTTCACAGGATTGACAGAAACCATTAAACCTATTTCAGATTTCGATTTTTGCGGAAACAAAACGTGGCCTCTTTCTTTTCTATTAAAGATTTCTTTTAGGCATTAAAGGTTTCCTGATTTCTTTTTTTGGTATTAAAGAGATAGCATTAAAGAAAGAAAAAGAAAAGAAACGTAGCATTAAAGAAAAAAAAAACTAAAGAAGAGAAATGCAGCGGAAACGTGGCTTCAATAACCACATGCGGTAACATATTAAAAAGGAGAGAAAACTTTCGATTTTCGTTTTTCTCGCTTATGGTCTTTCCGTTCTCTCACGGGATTTAAAATCTGGATTGGTTGGATTTTAAATGCATTTATTATCTGTTTAATGTTTTATTAAATCATGTAACATGATTTATTTTTATCATTTGTTTCTTGAGTTTAAATTTTTGTATTAAAATACGCCTCTTGAGTCTCTATACCTACGGTGTTTTGCATAGACTGGCTCAAGGGAATAATGAGCTACGGCCGGACGTGTTTTAATTAACAAAAATTTTTCTTAAGATGATAATTTTAAAATTCATTAAATAGATATTGAAATGTTGTCTTCTGTTCTACGTACTAGATTTATTCTATGCATGAATTTGGTGGTAGTGTAAAAATCACAGTGCAAATCCTTTCAAGGTCTATTGGTCAGTTGGTGTCTAGAAAGGTAAAGAGATTGTGGTTACTTAATTGGTTCTGTTGACTGACCTAAGGAAAGCAACGGGGGGACCCCCACTTCTCTTTCACTGGCCTGGCCAATTTGACTAACTCAGATCTTGATTTGAAAATGTTACGTTGATTAAGATCACTACCTAATAATCATGCTAAATTGGTTAATCTATATGCATATAATGTCATGTGATCAATATGATGTTGATTAATTGAGGAGTAGCCACAGCATCTTTGATTAATCAAAATTATATATTGAGTTGCAAAGATCACATAAGGTTAGATGACATTAATTGTGACTAATTATATTAATGTAATGAATCTTATCCCACAGGAATTTTTATTGCACTAATATAATTAATTAGGAGCGATAACAAATTATTTTCTTAATTACCCACAGGAATTAAGAAAGGAATATATTTGTTAGTCACATCATTAAGCTAATGAGTCTATTTGAGTATAATAACTTAGCCCACAAGTAGTTATTGTATGTTATTGATTCATGTTATTGCATGTTTACATTGGTAAAACATGACATCAAGTTATATGCCTCAAATTCAATTACATGAACATGATTTTATTTTTTATGCAGCTATTTTGCCTGTTAATATTTCTGATATGAAATGTGACATTCCCGATTTAAGTGGTGATAATTATAAATTATGGAAGGAGAGAATTCTTCTTCAATTAGGGTGCATGGATATTGACTATGCTATCAGGAAGGATGAACCACATTCAGTTACATCTACTAGCACTCAGGCTGAGATTGCTGCGTATGAACGATGGGAACGGTCCAATCGCCTTAGTATGATGTTCATACGTACTAAAATTTCTGCTAGTATACGTGGTTCAATTCCTGAGTACAAAATATCAAAGAACTTTTGAAGGCTATTGATGCACAATTTGAGTCTTCAGATAAGGCAATGGCTAGCACCCTAATGACAAAATTATCATCAATGAAGCTCACTTCGGTTGGAGGTGTGCGTGAGCACATCATGAAGATGAGGGACATTGCGGCTCAGTTGAAATCCCTAGAGGTTGAGATGTCAGAATCTTTCTTGGTGCACTTTATTTTGAGCTCACTCCCACAGCAATATAGTCCCTTCAAAATATCTTACAATACACATAAGGACAAATGATCAATTAATGAACTTCTGACCATGTGTGTTCAAGAGAAAGGGAGGCTGATTTTAGAAATGGGAGAAAGTGCACATTTAGTCACTCAGAGAAAGACTAAAGCTTCCAAAGCCAAACGCAAAGGAAAGGGTAAAGTATCCATCCATACAGAAGACAAGAAGGAGTCCAAGTGCTTCTTTTGCAAGAAGAAAGGGCATATAAAGAAAGATTGTCTCAAATTCAAAGCTTGGCTTGACAAGAAAGGTACTCTAACCTCATTCGTATGTCATGAATCCAATTTGGTTATATGTCATAACACATGATGGATTGATTCTGGTTCTACAATCCATGTTTCAAATACCTTGCAGGGTTTTCTAAATCAAAGGAAACCATTGGGAAGTGAACAAAGCATCTATTCAGGAAACAAGATGGGTTCACATGTGGAATCAATTGGAACGTGCAGACTTATTTTACATTTTGGTTTTGTTTTGAATTTGGAAAAGATATTTTATATTCCAAGTTTCTCTAGAAATTTGATTTCAGTGTCAAGGCTTGTACCAGTAGGATACTCCTTTAATTTTAATAAAAGCTCTGTTGATTTATTTTATAAATCTAAGCTTATTGGGAATGGTACATTGTCAGACAATCTTTTCCAAATCAATTTGAAAAATAATACCACCTATAATGTGATGCATGCCCAAACTGGTATGAAAAGATGTGTTATAAATGAGAATTCCTCTATTTTGTGGCATCGGAGATTAGGTCATATCTCCATTGAGAGAATTAAAAGATTAGTAAAAGATGGAGTACTTGATACTCTTGATTTTACTGATTTTGACACTTGTGTGGACTGCATAAAGGGAAAGCAAACCAACAAGTCCAAGAAAAATGCCAAGAGAAGTTCGGAAATACTGGAGATCATACATATGGATATCTGTAGCCCAGATATGGATTCGTATGGTCAGAGATACTTCATCTCATTTATTGATGACTATTCACGATATATGTATCTCTACCTACTTCATAATAAGAACGAAGCATTAGATGCCTTTAAGGTATTTAAGGCAGAAGTAGAGAAACAATGCGGCAAGCAAATTAAAATCGTAAGGTCAGATAGAGGTGGAGAATATTATGGTAGATACACTGAGAATGGACAAGCACCTGGTCCGTTTGCTTGGTTTCTTGAAGAAAATGGAATTGTTGCACAATACACCATGCCAGGGTCTCCTGACCAAAATGGTGTAGCTGAAAGGAGAAACCGGACATTATTGGACATGGTAAGGAGCATGATTGTCAGCTCTAACTTACCTAAATCCTTGTGGACTGAAGCTCTTAAAACTGCTGCGTATATATTGAATCGGGTTCCAACCAAGGCTGTTTCCAAAATGCCATTTGAGTTATTTAAAGGTTGGAAACCAAGTCTGCAACATATACGTGTTTGGGGATGCCCATCTGAAGTAAGAGTCTATAATCCACAAGAAAAGAAACTAGACCCAAGGACCATTAGTGGATACTTTATTGGATATGCTAAGAAGTCCAAGGGTTATAGATTTTATTGTCCATCTCACAGCACTAGGATTGTGGAATCAAGAAATGCAAAATTTCTTGAGAATGACTTGATCAGTGGGAGTGATCAATCTCAGTATTTGGCTTCTTCTGAGAAAGATCATTCAGTTATTCCAGCTTCCACTTCAAGTGAGGGATTGGTTGTTATTTATAGCACTCCTCAAACTCAATTAAGTGCCCAACAACCAGTCATTGAGATTTCACAAGCTAATGGTAATCTAGAAGATCGTGTTGTTCATCAACAATCAGTTGTGTAAGATACTCCTCAAGAGGTCATTGACACAATATTAAGAAGATCAACTAGAATAAAGAAATCAGCAATTCCTAGTGATTATGTTGTATATCTACATGAATCTGACTATAACATTGGAGCCGAAAATGATCCTGAAACGTTTTCACAAGCCATGAGTTCTAAGGAATCAAACTTGTGGTTCAATGCCATGAAAGACGAGATGAAATCTATGACATCTAATCGAGTCTGGGATCTTGTTGAGTTGCCTGATGGTGTAAAAGCCATTGGATGTAGATGGATCTTCAAAATAAAGAAAGACTCACAAGACAACATTGAGAGATATAAAGCAAGACTCGTTGCCAAAGGATTCACTCAGAGGGAAGGAATCGACTACACAGAGACATTTTCTCCTGTATCCAAGAAAGACTCTCTCCGAATAATTATGGCATTGGTAGCTCATTTTGATTTTGAGTTACATCAAATGGATGTAAAGACCGCATTCCTTAATGGAGATCTAGAGGAAGAGGTTTACATGAAACAGCCTGAAGGATTTTCCTCTAGTGATGGTGAGCATTTGGTTTGCAAACTTAAGAAATCCATATATGGATTGAAACAAGCCTCACGTCAGTGGTATTTAAAATTTCATGATGTGATCTCTTCCTTTGGTTTTGAAGAGAACATCATGGATCAATGTATATACCAGAAGGTTAGTGGGAGCAAAATTTGTTTCTTGGTCCTATATGTGGATGACATTCTACTTGCAACCAATGATAAAGGGTTGCTACATGAGGTGAAACAATTTCTATCCAAAAATTTTGATATGAAAGATATGAGTGAGGCATCTTATGTCATTGGCATTAAGATCCATAGAGAAAGATCTCGAGGGATTTTGGGATTGTCTCAAGAAACTTATATCAATAAAGTCTTGGAGAGATTTCGGATAAAAAATTGTTCACCAAGTGTTGCACCTATAGTGAAGGGTGACAAGTTCGCTTTGAACCAGTGCCCTAAAAACGAACTTGAACGGGAACAGATGCACAACATTCCATATGCTTCAGCTGTTGGAAGCCTAATGTATGCTCAGGTTTGCACAAGACCTGATATTGCATTTGCAATAGGAATGTTGGGAAGATATCAGAGTAATCCAGGTTTAGACCACTGGAGAGCTGCTAAAAAGGTCATGAGGTATCTTCAAGGGACCAAGGACTACATGCTCATGTATAGACAAACTGATCATTTGGAGATAGAGGGCTACTCAGATTCGGACTTTGTTGGCTGCGTTGATTCTCGGAAATCAACATCAGGATTTATATTTATGTTAGCTGGTGGAGCCATATCATGGAGGAGTGCAAAGCAGACCTTGACTGCTACCTCTACTATGGAAGCGGAGTTCGTTGCTTGTTTTGAGGCCACATCGCAAGGTGTATGGTTGAAGAGTTTCATCTCAGGGCTTAGAATTGTTGACTCCATTACTAGGCCAATTAAACTGTACTGTGACAATTCAGCTGCTGTATTTTTGGCTAAAAACCATAAGAGTGGTAGTCGAAGTAAACATATCGATATTAAGTATTTAGCCATAAGAGAACGTGTTAAAGAGAACAAAGTGGTCATAGAACACGTTAGCACTGAATTGATGATAGCTGATCCTTTGACTAAAGGCATGCCAATTAAGAAGTTTAAGGATCATGTGATAAGAATGGGAGTTGGTTCCATGATATAATTGTATGGATAACAATTGTACAAAGAAACTCTTATTTCAATCGTTTGTTTATTTCTCATTCAGGTGTACACGTTATATGACTTTTGAGAAATGACAAACTTTTCTTTTGGACTCTGAATAAACATATGGTTTATTCATTATGTTATGTTGTCACATTTGGAATAGTAGTAAAGAAATTGAATGCATTGTAATACATAGAAGATAATACTCAATTATAGAGGACCTATCGCTATGATTCATGTATTTAGTTTCTTGTTCAGTGTTGATAAAATATACGGACCAAGTGGGAGAATGTAATAACCCGTCTTATTTTAATGGTCCTTATTTTATTAACTAACGTTTCTCCAATTAAAAAAAGTGATAACAGCCCCCCCTTTAATACTTGAACGCTTGCTTGATGGGGCATGCGGTGAAGGAATTGAGTTTAAAAAGGGACCCTTCCTAAGGTTTTAAACATGGTTATCGAGAGAGAAACCTTATAAGTGAGGCATTGGCATTGAGTCCCTGATCAAGAGCTCATCCTGAAGGCATACACCATCAGAATGTGATGGCTCGTTGATTAGAAGACCGATCCATCGAGAGAAGGAGGAAGATCAATCGAGATCCCTAAAGAAAGAAAGAGAAAGGGAAGATCAATCGAGATCCCTAAAGAAAGAAAGATCAAGATCCCATGCAGTCCAAAGGAAAGGAAGGAAGATCAAGATCCCGTGCAGCTGATTCAAGGAAGATCGGATTCTTTACCCTCATCGGATAAAACCATTAATAATAATGGCTGGAGGTAATTATCGATCATAATAATATATTGATATCGTGATCAATATGTTTAAATTAAGTCTTACAGGCTCTTCAAAAGTCAAACTAGACCAGAGTATGTCAACAACTCGAGAATATCGTCTGAGCACCGGTTCTGTTGTCATGTTCTTCTAATAAGAAAAAGTTGTTTCCAAAGTCCATGTCATTCATTTCGAACTGGCAAATCATTGATCCCTGTATGCTGTAATCTAACAGCAACAAAGAGTTTGTGAAATACTAGATTTGCATAAACGAGAGAGATCCTGTCAGCAATATCAGAATGCTTTTTGCTCCTCAAGCCATGGAACAGACTTCTTCTGGCAGCAATTGAAATCAGAATAGGCAAGCATGCAAGCAAAATATTTGAAAATGCTAAAAGATAAAGTAGCTGAGCTATTATATGATGAGAAGTAAAACTACATCATCAATTCAAAGAATGGCTGCCTTGTATAGGACTGTTGCAACAAAGGATATCAACATAGGAGGCATCAAGTCCCATCATCCATGAGTCCACTGATCTATTATTTTGAGCATAAGTCTGTACTGATGCAGTGCATGATGGAAAAATGCATTGAAAAACAATGTCGATGCCTTGTCATTAAAAATTGAAAAACAGAATCTATAGTACGGGTCAGAATGTGTAGGACACGAAATAACACATGGAAACATCATTTTAGATTGCTCGTTCTTTCAAGTGTTTTTGCATGTGCTCACGCATGTTTGGAGAGAGGTGGCCAACACACCAAACATTCGATAGAAGAAATTGGTATCAAGGAGGAAGAAACACACACCATAACCACAGTAAGAACCTGAACTCAGTTTAGAATCCACATGAAGGCCTGATTGTCCAGTTTTAAGATGTACTTCCAATCCATCTCACTGCAAAGTCAAGCACATCCATCCATCAGAAACTTGAACAAGCAACCAATAAAAATACCATCCCTATGAACACCACTCTAAATATCTTCTAATGAGTGTATAGACAAGCAAGCTCTATTACTGAAGAACAGATATTTGCTGCTGAACACAGAGAATACTACTATCTTCCATCCCAGATTAGATGAAGCACAGAGGAAGAGGAGGAATGAATCTTGGTACAAAGCTGTGACTAGAACCTTTGATTTGGCTGAACTTGCTCTTTATAATCTATTTATATGTTCTACATACGAAGGTGTGCAATGACATTTGTTCATCAAAGAATTCAGCACATTTTCTAAGCCTTCCCAAATCCAAATGCTGGTGCTCTGGATGGTGTCCACGGACTTAAAAAGTAGAGAAGCTTGAGCTATGATTATTGTCTTCAGAATTTTGGTCCCAAGAAGGTTCAAATGATTCAGATAACTGTCCATTACAAGATAGATTACAGGTAAATTAATCTTCAGAGAAAGGAAGGGAATAGCTGGCTAAAGTAGATTACCCAGGCCCAAATACTTGGTAATCACCGCCCTCTGACACAGAATCTCCTCCATGGAGAGGTTTGTGACCGTCAAAGCATGTCACTGGTTCACAATTGCTGAAAATCATTGCGATCTCCATATTTCTCTTCAGGTGTCAGTCACGTGTTAATCTGCAAGCAATTATATATTTATCCCACCTTTATCTAAAGAATTTGTCCAGAGATGACATGTTTGTTGGGTGCTCCCTCCACGTGGGGAGGGAACCGGCCCATGATAACAAACTGTATCACAGTTTGTTACGGAGCTGTTTTCAAAAAGGGAAAAGAAACCCGCAAATAAAGTAGAGGGAGAGAGATCCGTATGTGAGAGATACGAGAGAAGAAAAAATTCCAGATTGGGGGAGAGAGTTGTGTGCGGCCTGAGAGAGATCCAGAGAAGCCCAGGCTTGAGAAATCCTGTGCAACCTCAGGAGGTTGATACGGACGAGTCTAAGAGCAGATTTGGGGGGCACAGAAGAACAACCACACGTTGGTGAGATCCTTCTTGTACCCACATCAACTATTATTTTAAGTTTGAAGTGTTTCCTGATTTTTGGGCAAAAAGAAATTAGGAGAAAAGTTGTAATCTTTTATTAAGATTAGTGAAGTGCTCTCGGAATTTGCCCCGTGGTTTTTCCCTTTCACATTGGAGGGGTTTTCCACGTAAATTTGGTGTTTTTGTGTGGTGTTTGTTTTTATTCCGCATATTCTGTGATTGTGGTAGATCGGTATATTTTTCTGTGATTGTGCATGCATAGTTTTTTTATTAAAACACGTTCCGCATATTTGTTCTGAGGGTGATTGAGGGTGTATTCCCAACAATTGTGGTATCAGAGCCTGGTTGCAAGCCCAGAACAAATTATTTGAGCGTGTCACAGATGGATTCTACCACTAATACTAGCAGGATGATTAGTCTCAATGACAGTAATTGGTTGATTTGGAAACCAAAGATGATGGATCTTTTGTATTGCAAAGATTTAGCCAAGCCGATTGAGAAGATGGGAGAGAAGCTAGAAAAATATGATGATGAAGATTGGGCTACTATGGATAGAAAAGCAATCAGTGTCATCAGGCAATGGGTGGATGACACAGTATTCCATTATATTTCAAATGAAACCTCAGCCTATGAACTATGGAAGAAGTTAGAAGGGTTGTATGAGAGGAAAACTATCGGAAACAAAGCATACTTAATCAGAAAGCTTGTAAATCTGAAGTACAAGACGGGAAAATCAATTGCAGAGCACCTAAATGAGATGAAGAGCATTGTGAACCAGCTGGCCCCAATGAAGATGCTTATGGAAGATGAACTTCAGGCACTCCTGTTGTTGAGTTCTCTACCTGATAGTTAGGAGATACTGGTGGTGTCATTGAGTAACTCCGCCCCTGATGGAGTTATCACCATGAGTCAAGCTACTAGCAGCTTGCTCAATGAGGAGGAAAGAAGGAAGGGAACTGGAGAGTCTCAAACACAGACAGATGTACTTGTCATAGAGGACAGAGGGAGACAGTTTACTAGAAAAGAAAACAATAGAGGCATAAGCAAATCCAGACCAAGGAAGGAAATCGAATGCTACCATTGTCATAAGAAAGGACACTACAAAAGTGAATGTAGACTGCTAAAGAAGAAGAACAATGAAGGCGGTAAGGCAGAAGATAAGAAAGATAGAGAGGTAGCAGCAGTTGCCTCAGGATAAGACATCATTCTATTTACAGAATGTGTTGATCAGTGCTTAGCCACCACATCAAATCAGGTTGATTGGGTGGTGGATACTGGAGCTTCTTATCATGCCACACCCAGGAGAGAGTTCTTCACATCCTACAGGATAGGTGATCTTGGTGTGATCCGAATGGGAAACAATGGTATTTCCAAAATATATGGGATAGAAGTAGTGGTCCAGACCCGTGAAGGCAGCAGATTGATACTCAAAGAGGTCAGACATGTTTCAGATCTCAGGATGAATCTCATCTCAGTAGGCAAGCTAGATGAAGAGGGATATGTTAGCCAGTTTGGGGGAGATAAATGGAAGTTAATCAAAGGTGCTATGGTGATTACCAAAGGATAGAGATCATGCACATTATACAAGTTGCAGTCCAGTTTGGTTAGGGAAGAGGTGAGCAGCAGAGCATGATACTGTAGATTTGTGGCACAAGAGATTAGGCCATATTGGCGGAAAGGGATTGCAAACTCTCGTCAGGGCAGGGGTCTTACCAGAGATACAGGACATAGTTCTCAGTGATTGTACCCACTGTGTGGTGGGTAAGCAGCACAGGGTGACATTTCAGAGTAGCTCCAAGAAGAAGACTGGCCTTTTGGAGCAAGTGTACTCAGATGTGTGCGGACCCATGAGGGAAAAGACCTTAGGAGGAGCCTCATATTTCATCACATTTATAGATGATGCTTCCAGAAAGGTGTGGGTTTTTGTTTTAAAGTCCAAGGACCAGGTGGCAGCAGTTTTTAAGTTTTTTCACAGGCTTGTGGAGAGGCAGACAGGAAAGAAGTTGAGATGCATTCGTACAGACAATGGGGGAGAGTACATAGGAGTCTTTCACCAGTACTGCAGAGCACAAGGCATCAGACATGAGCAAACAGTGCCAAAGACTCCACAGGAGAATGGAGTAGCTGAGAGAATGAACAGGACAATAGTGGAGAGAGTCAGGTGCATGCTCTCCCAGTCCAAGTTGCCCAAGAGCTTTTGGGGGGAGGCAGTCCAGACAGCATGTTATTTGATAAATAGATCTCCCTCATCAGCTCTAGATGGAGAGGTGCCAGAGAAGGTGTGGGCAGGCAAGAATGTCAGATATGATTATCTAAGGATTTTTGGCTGCAGGGCATTTGTGCATATGCCTAAGGATGAGAGGACAAAGTTAGATGACAAGACAAGACAATGTATCTTTCTGGGGTTTGGTGATGAGCAGTTTGGCTATAAGCTGTGGGACCCAGTTGATAGGAAGATAGTCAGGAACAGAGATGTCATATTCTATGAGGATCAAACCATAGAAGACATCAAGAGGGTAGAGCATCAGTCTGAGTCAGATATGTATAGCCCAGTAAATATAGAGCCTGTCAGTCCTCCAGCAGTTCATGCAGATGAGCCAGAGAAATAGCCAGTACAGGGTGCAGATGAGCAGCAGCCTACACCTATTGAGGATACAGATTAGGAGATTCAGATCCTTGAGGAGGAGCTACCGACAGAGGTGAGGAGATCCACGAGAGCAAGGCAACCATCTAATCGGTATTCAGTGCATGAATATATCATGTTGACAGATGCAAATGAGCCAGAGTCATATGAGGCGGCCCATGTCAGTGAGCAGCGGGAGCAGTGGCAGAGAGCTATGCAGGAGGAGATGGACTCTCTTCTGCATAATCATACATATGACTTGGTAGCTAGGCCCAAGGGGAGAAAGGTACTCAGAAATAAATGGGTTTACAAGGTAAAGGCAGAAGAGAAAAGCTCACAGCCTAGATATAAAGCACGACTAGTTGTGAAGGGCTTTGCACAAAAGAAAGGAGTTGATTTCGATGAGATATTTTATCCAGTAGTGAAGATGACCTCAATCAGGACGGTGTTAGGATTGGCAGCTAGCATGAACATGGAGGTAGAGCAGTTGGACGTGAAGATAGCATTCTTGCACGATGACTTAGAGGAAGAGGTCTATATGGAGCAGCCTGAAGGTTTCAATGTGAAAGGCAAGGAGCACATGGTGTGCAGACTCAGAAAGAGTCATATGGTCTCAAGCAGGCGCCCCGGCAGTGGTATAGAAAGTTTGAGGCTTTCATGGTACAGGTTGGTTATAAAAGAACAACCATAGATCATTGTGTCTTCATTAGAAGGTTCCCTGGAGGTGATTTTATCATCATTCTCTTATATGTGGATGATATGTTGATTGTTGGGCAGGACTCCAGCAAGATTGCCACACTGAAGAAGGAGTTAGGGAAAGCTTTTGATATGAAGGATATGGGGCCAGTGAAACAAATATTGGGGATGCATGTATTCAGGGATAGACAAGCATGCAGGTTATGGTTGTCCCAGAAGAAATACATAGAGATGGTGCTTCAGAGATTCAGCATGAGCAATGCCAAGTCAGTGGCATGTCCACTAGCTGGACACTTCAAGCTGAGTACAGAGCAGAGCCCAGCCTCAGAGGAAGAGAAGTAGGAGATGAAGAGAGTCCCTTATGCCTCAGCCATGGGTAGTCTTATGTATGCTATGGTCGGTACCCGACCAGACTTAGCATATGCAGTTGGCTTAGTGAGCAGGTTCCTAGCGAATCCAGGAAAGGAGCATTGGGAAGCAATCAAGTGGATCATGAGGTACTTGAGAGGTACAACTAGCTTGAGTCTTTGTTATGGACAGGGAGAACCTGTGTTACAGACATATACAGATGCAGATATGGCAGGAGATGTTGACTCCAGGAAGTCCACATCCAGTTACTTGGTTACATTTGCAGGAGGTGCAATTTCATGGCAGTCCAAGTTACAGAAGTGTGTTGCATTATCGTCCACAGAGGCCGAGTACATAGCAGTGACAGAAGGATGCAAGGAGATATTGTGGCTGAAGAGATTTCTTCAGGAGCTGGGTGTTAGACATGATACTTATGTGGTCTATTGTGACAATCATAGCACTATTCACCTGAGCAAGAATCCGACTTTTCACTTCAAGTCGAAGCACATTGATATGCGTTATCACTGGATCAGACAGGTCCTGGAAGAGAAGCAGTTGCTGTTGGAGAAGATCCATACAGATGATAATGGGTCAGATATAATGACAAAGTCATTACCTATCAAGAAGGTTGAAGCTTGTAGAAAGAAAGCAGGCTTGGTGGATTTCCCCACGTAGTCGGGAGGGGGAGATATTGTTGGGTGCTCCCTCCACGTGGGGAGGGAACCGGCCCATGATAACAAACTGCATCACAGTTTGTTATGGAGCTGTTTTCAAAAAGGAAAAAGAAACCCGCAAATAAAGTAGGGGGAGAGAGATCCGTATGTGGGAGATACGAGAGAAGAAAAAATCCTAGATTGGGGGAGAGAGCTGTGTGCGGCCTGAGAGAGATCCAGAGAAGCCCAGGCTTGGAAGAAATCCTGTGCAACCTCAGGAGGTCGATACGGACGAGTCTGAGAGCAGATTTGGGGGGCACGGAAGAGCAACCACACGTTGGTGAGATCCTTCTTGTACCCACATCAACTATTATTTTAAGTTCGAAGTGTTTCCTTATTTTTGGGCAAAAAGAAATTAGGAGAAAAGTTGTAATCTTTTATTAAGATTAGTGAAGTGCTCTCGGAATTTGCCCCGTGGTTTTTCCCTTTCACATTGGAAGGGTTTTCCACGTAAATTTGGTGTTTTTGTGTGGTATTTATTTTTATTCCGCATATTCTGTGATTGTGGTAGATCGGTATATTTTTTTGTGATTGTGCACGCATAGTTTTTTTATTAAAACACGTTCCGCATATTTGTTCTGAGGGTGATTGAGGGTGTATTTCCAACAATGTTGATATATTAGAATTGAATAGTTTCATCATTTAACAAAACAATATTCATATCTTTTGTACATTATTATAGTTGGAAGCTCTCAAAACGCGATTGCTCCTTTAATAGCAAAACCAAATCATATTTTTACATGGTGTATCAGAAGGAAACCAGATAACCTTGCATGAATTACTAGGAAGAATCAACTATGATTTACATCTGTTTTTTTGGGTTTAACTGATGTCTAAGATTAGTTGATTTTCTACTTACCTAAAATCACTGAAACAGGTCATGACTGATCATTAAGTCAACAAAAAGAAATCTGCCATCTTTATGTGATTGCGCAGTCATTAAATCCTAATTTCTCCTTCCGATTCAGCCCAACAGCTCATGTTGGATTTTATCCTAATTATTTAGCAGGACGCTGGGAATTCGAGATATGTGGGGTATCTAAAAAATGGGTACCCTCTTTCTCCCATTTCCTCCTCCACCGCCGCCTTACACTTCGCCGCCGGTCATCGCCGTGCTCCCGATGCCGTCGCCCTTCTCTCCTACGAAGCTCACCACCCACAGTCACTTCTCCCTTCTCTTCTTCTCTCTGTTCTTCCTCTTCTCGTTTCCGCCCTTGTCAAGCTCCGACGGCGACCTCTCTCATCTTCGCCACCGGTGTTGCCGCCGTCCCAAGATCCGGATCTCCTCCATCTTCCACCCGACTAGCTCCTCCCTCTCTCTCATTTTCCATGGCTTCTTCATCTGTGCATCGCCGCCCCTCCTCTCTGACTTTGACCGCCACCTCTCCAGCTCCGGCTCCGGCTCCTTCACCGTTTGCGTTCCGCCACGGCCTCCTTCTCCATCGCTAGCACCGCCGCCATGGCCGGATCCACAGCCGACCACCGCTTCTCTTTCCTTCCTCCTCTTCCTATTTCCTCTGCCGCTGCCCTCGATCTCCCTCGTCTTCTTTCATCGTCGACGCCGCCTCCCTGTCTCCCTTCCCTCCCTGTTCTCTCCACCAGCACGGCCCACCCCTCTGCCCCTCCTTTCTTCTTCCCGTTCTCATCGCCGATGCAGTCGCCGACCATCAGCATCCTCTCCCATTCTCGCCGTGACACCAGCTCCTCATTCCCACCTCCCTCTCCTTCCTCCGTTTTTGTCCCGATCGGCTCCCTTGACGGCTCGATCGTGGCCTTCTCCACCGTGGCCTCTCTCCGCCTCTGTTGCCGACCACCTCCACCACCTTTCTTCTCTCCCTCGCCTCCGTCGTGGCCTTGACCCTGTCGTCCTCATGGTAAGCCCCTTCGCCTGCTCTGTTGAGTTGGCTGGGATGAGGAAGATGATAAGTTTCTTAAGATGGGTTAATGGCCGGATGGTGTGCAGTCCCGAGCCAGCTTGAGTTAATGGGCCACCTGTGGGTCAGCTGAAAGCTTGTTTAGTTAGTGATTATTGTGTGATTTGAGAGATGATTAAACATAGACTAGCATAAGCATTTTTGTAAATATGATGAAGAGGTGAAAATTAACAATTAGAAAATAAATAAACATACTTTTTTTGAAATTATGAGATATATGTGAAATTAAACCTTAAAGCCTTGATGAAATTTCACAAAAGAATGACAAAATAGTCCTCTAGAAGATTCCAATATTGATGGAAGAGGATAAGATGGAAACCATCTAACCTTATATATGTTGCCCTCAACGAGAAGCCTTTAAAAAAAAAAAAAAAATCCCATCTAAGGAGAACTCGTATCCTTATCTCCTCGAGATTTAGGGTCTGTCTGGATGGAAGGGAATGGAGGGAAGGGGAAAGAAAAGGAGGTAAAAGGTCACAAGTTATCTTGTTTGGGAGGAGGGTGAAAAAAAGAGGGGGAAGAGAATGGGAGTAACCGGTTCCCCTCCTTTTCCTTCCAGCGAGCGTAAATTTGTTAACCCCCAAATTGGGGGTAAGCTGGAGGAAAGAAAAAGTTTAAATCATACTTTCTGGGAAAACCAAAATACCCCTTTATTTTCTATTCTTCATTCTTTCACTCCTCCAGTTTATTTCCTATTTTGAAGGGATATAATTGTCACGTAACTCTTTCCCTTCTTTTTCTCTCTCTATCCAAATAAGATAATTGATATTACCCTTCCTTTCCCTTTCATCCTTTCCAAACAAGAGAAGAAGAGCAACCATTCCTTCCCCTTCCTTTCCCTTCCATCCCTTTCCTTCTTTTTACTCTCTCCTTCCTTTCCCTCCAAAGATCCAAACAAAGCCTCAAGGAGCTTCCCTAATAAAGCATGTTCTAGTTGATGGGGATAGGTAAGGAGGCTTCGTTGAAGGAAAGATTTTTATAAAAAGTATCACTACAAGAGATTTTAAATATTGCGACGCCCAAATGCGTCGCAATTGCATCGCTAAACATGATATTGCGACGCAATAGCGACGCAACGAGGGCGTCGCTCAACTGTCCATCGCAATACCCTTTTGTCGCAATTGCGTCGCAATATTGCGACTCTCTGCGACGCTCTTGCGACGCCACATTGCGTCGCAATATTGCGACGCATGCAAATGCGTCGCTAAATTTAAAAATAAATTTAGTTAAAAAAAATTATTATTAAATATTGCGACGCACTAAATTGCGTCGCAATATTTAAAATTAATTTTTTTAAAAAAAATTATTATATTACGACGCACTAAATTGGGTCGCAAAATTGTGACTCATCCAGATGCGTCGCAATATTTAATAATAATAATTTTGGTATAATAGCGATGCAATTTGAGTCGCTAATGCGTCGCAAATAAAAATTATTTTAAATATTGCGATGCAAGGTAATTGCGTCGCAATATTTTAAAATAATTTTTAAGATAAATAGTGACTCAATTGTAGTCGCTAATGCGTCGCTATTAAATTTATTTTTAAATTATTACGATGCCAGGTCATTGCATCGTAATATTTAATAATAATATTTTAAAATATTAGCGATCCAATATCAGTCGCTAATGCGTCGTAAATTTTGTTTTTAAAAATATTTAAATGATTAAAAATTAAAACGGTTAATTCAATTTCGCTAAATCTAAATATTGATACAAATATTTTTCACTCAATCCAAACAATAATATATTTCAAAAAATAATTTATATATTAAAATTTTGAAGTTTTTACAACATAAAAAAAAAAAAAAAAATACATCAAGAATCTGAACGATCACGTGGAGGCTGTGGAGGCTGTGGAGGCTGAAGACTCTGCGACAAGCGGCTAACCATATCCCGCAAATAATGCATCTCATCTCGCATGTCTGCAACCTCCTGATCCCGGCGCATACGATCCTCAAAATCCTGCTCGACCTCCTGGCGAATCTCCTCTGCAATAGATCTGCGAAGCTCCTGTAAACGCTCGGGAGGAAGATCAACAGGAACTCGCGAGCTGGAGGCCTGATGGGGAAAAAATGTAGAAGCTCTAGTGCCCATACCATAGACCCTGCGGTCTCGTGGCTGGGCACCAACAGCCTCCAAAAACACACGTCGACTCTCCTCTGCTGAGAGTTCGACGGGCGTCTCCCCATCAGTAGAGTCGACCTGCGATGCCTGGGAGCGAAGCTCCTCGACTCGTGTCTTGAAATTATGAAATCAACAATAAATGAGTTAATAAATTTCTCGAAATAAAATTTTAGAAATTAAACAGATACTACATAAATCTAATTTCTTACCGCAACCTCCCGTGATCGCGTGTCGACCCAGGAGCCGTCCCTCCTGGTGTGTGTCGCCCTGAATAGACGAAACTCACCAGGATCTCCGCCCTCCTGCTCAGTCTATAACAATAAAAAAAATGATATTAATACAAATATTTGTAAATAACTAAAATAGTAATTAAAATATTTATGTTTTCTTACCATACGCCGTCTGTGCTCCTGAATCGAAATGGAGCCCGAAGTATGACGGGAGAGACCCGTGCCAGGACCGCCCTTCTCAGATCGGCGGTTCGTGCTGGCTGATGCGGACCTCCTGCGCCAGCCATCGGACTCCCAGGCCTGCTGCCACTCGTGCCAAATACCCTCTGGCACGTGCGCAGGACGCTGACCCGATGACCTCCAACGATGAAGCATGTCGGAGTATCGGCGTCGCGTCAGAGCCTCCCATGCTGCCCTAATGGCATCATGGGTGGCAGGATCCCACGTAAACTTTTTCTGCATTAAAATAAACAGTTAGTTTCTGAATTTATTAACTTTAAAGAATTTATATCACTGATAAATTGTATTTAATAAGTTTACCTGAAACTCAGAAAAATAAAACTCCCTCGTGGCTGGCGATACGTGGCGCCAATCGTAGCCACTGGGATCTGCACGCCTCTGAAAAACGGCGCTGATGTGGCTGGAGACATGATGCTGCTCAATGAATCTGTTAAAAAAATGCAAGTTTATAAGTAAATGACTTAAAAACATAAATAAAATATTTTTAATTAGTATATACTTACATCCCCTGAGCATCAAGTCGAAGTACAGTGCGGGCCGATGGTGGAAGAACTCTCGGAGGTCTGTGCCGATCGGCTGGATGGTAATACTGGTGCAGAGATCGAAGGCTGCGCCTCTGCTGGAGATCCAAACTCTCCATCTCCGACGCTCATGTGATCTGATGTCGCAGGATCCAAACTACGTCTCTGCTCACCCAATCTGTCGTCGGTAGATCTACCTCTGCCCCTCATACTGAAAATACTAAAGATTCACACAATTAAATTACGATTAATGATTGACTATGTAAGAATTTAACACTTATAAAAAAAGTTAAATTTTAAAAAACCTTTATGTTTAATCGGTGTCATTTGTTTCGTGAAATGTTGGTTCAACATCCGATGCCGTATCGGATTGCGAATCAGTTTCATTATCATCGGAAGGAAACCGAACATTTGCATCCGCAATTTCTTGGACATCACCACTTGGATCTCTAAGTGATGTTTCAGGAGCCCTTGTGTCATCCTCAATTGCATGCATTTCCATCTCATCCTCTTGAAATGCAGGGCACTCGGCTGATTGACTTGATGAACTCTCCTCTAATACGATTTGAACGTGGGACGATTTTAGAAACGGCCCACCAATCTCGCTTGTCGTTGCGCAAACTTGGATATCCGCAGTAAAAGACTTGCTGAGCTTGGGATGCAAGGATGAATGGGTCATATTTCTGCAATCTTCGTCGATGGTTCACTTCAACCAAATTATAGTCGTTATGAACCCTTTTGCCCACAGGAACTATCGGATCGAACCAATCACAACGAAACAATACGGTTCGTTTCATAGGCCAACCGGGATATTCAACTTCAACCACCTCTACTAACTTTCCATAATAATCCTGCATATTTGCTCCAACCTTTCTCCTTTAACACACACGCCCCAGTCTGCGTGCCTCTTGAAGCTGCTAATCGTTCAATCTGAAATTTGTACCCATTTACAAAATAGCCAGTAGAGGTTGTTACGGTCTTCAATGGCCATTGCGATAGACATTTAATGAAAATATTATCGGTTGTCGACCATGGACCGTTGCTATAAATTAATAAGCTATTGACATCCAATTCAAAAAATAATAGCCATTATCGAAATTGATTGAGTGATACTACTCACAAATTCATAAAACCAGTAAGAAAACTCCGTTTCTAATTTCATGCCCAATTGCAACTTGACTGATGTCGGATTCATCTGTCGTTGTCTATCACAAAACATCCTTATGGGATGAAAAGGATGAAAACTTATGTTAGAAATTAAATATTATGGTATATTATTATTAAATTTAAATTTTCAATTCATTGAAGTACACTTACTATATGGATCGACTTCTCTAGTTCATTAGGATGTAATGTGCTGCATTATCACTCCATATCCTAAATTGTTGTTCTGCCCAAAATGATCTTATTAACTGGGAGCCCAAGCCCACGCAACAACTTCTTTGTTGCGTAAAAACTGTCTGCGGCAACATTATCATTTGGCAGAATTTCTTTGATTAACTCAGCTACAGAATTGAACGCCTTTTCTGATAATCGATGTTCTGCCTTAATATTCAACATTCGAGCAGCTGTAGAGAACTGGGAATGACCCTCACACCCAGGATACAATTCTTGATTTGCAGCACGCAACATATCATAAAATTGTTGTGCTTCTGGATTTGGTTCTTCCATAAATGTATTCTGATTGAAGTCATTACCCGATGCATTCATCACCATTTGTTCATATGTGTTTAAATTCACAAATGGTTCATCTACGGGAATTGACTCTTGTTGGCCTATAACAGCTGCTGGAATATCCTCTGGTTCACCATGACAGTACCAAACATAGTAATCAGGAACAAAACCCTTCTTACACAAATGCACCTTAACAGTTTCCACATCTCTGTAGGCTTTATTCTGACACCTGTGGAAGTTGCATGGGCACCTAATCCTAGGCCCATCCATCCATTCAGGTTGGCTACATGCAAATGCGATAAATTCTTCCAATCCATTCAGAAAATCTGGATTCAGCAAGCCATCTTTTATCCTTGCATACATCCATGAGCGAGTCCCGCTCATTTTTGACCGACTTATACAAAGTCTGGTAAATCATTAAATGAAACCAAAAAATAAAACTATATTAGTATTACTAAATATATAACTAAATTATTTCTTGGGCACAACTAAGGTTAATAACAACCATTTAAATCATTTATAAGTACCCAAATTTTTTTTAGGCAACTAAGGACCCTACCATGCAAGGGCGAGCCACGGCTACGATCCTTGGCGTGCTAGCAAGGACCGATGCACAGGTTCATGGCTAAAGGGAGGGCTTGAGTTTGTGTCGGGCCGCAAGGCGGTGCGTTTATCATTAGACTTCACAAGAATTCAAGTGTCTTAAATAATTCTACCTTCACTCCATGTCTATAAGGTAAGGCCCTATCCCATTCAAGAATATTTTTTGTGATATGTTATTCTGCTATTAATTATCATCGATCGGTAACATTGAAATTTCGGCAGCATTTCCCCATATGTTCTCCTAAATGTGTGGTATATAAGCCACACTAGGAGAACGTATGAGCAAATGCAAACCGAAATCTCACCCCACGATGATTACTAGCAGACTAACATGTCACAAGAAATATTCCCAAACTGTCCACCAGGACAATTTGAGAATTTGCAAGACTAAGGCTTACAAATTCTCAAACGGGTCTAAAGGTTAAAGTGCTGTGATTATGGAAGTCCGAAGACAATCGAACTTATGCTTGTTATCTTAACTTCTTGTGAATTATACATGTAATCACTAACTTTTAAGATTATTGTGTCAAATACAAATGTTTGCGAATACTAAAATGTAAATCATTGAAACTACTAATTTGTTGCTGGAAATTAAATAATATTACAACAAACATTTTATTTAGCATTTCAAATTAATGCATCATTCAGTTTGCAGCAGAATATAAATAATCAAGACATAACAAATGTAAATGAGTATAAATGCACAAATACTATTGTCATAAACATTCTGCTTAAATTAATTATTACATAAATAT